>PVKZ01000155.1:0-177500 GCA_004027375.1 Macroglossus sobrinus | reverse complement strand
ATCCATGGCATCTGTATACTGCTTTACATTTTTCAAAGCACTGTCACAGCCACTATTTCATTTTTGTATCCCTATCACACTCACTCAAAAGCAGGTCTCATTTAACCTGACAACTGAGATTGAGAGTAAGTAGAAAGATGTGACCTTCCTGGATTCACCCAGTGAGTCAAAAAAACTGAAGCTAGAACCCAAGGCCCCTGGCACCCAGATCTATGACTTTCTCGCTAAAATAAACTTTTTTCCCCCTATAAACTGCATGGCACAGAGACAAAGACTCCCTAGTCATTGTATGCAACTGTAAAGGATTAAACGCAATTAGTAAGAAGAAATAAATAAGGTGTCTTACCAGGGACTAAAGGAAAAAAAAAAAACAAAGCAGATATCATACAGCAGTTGATGGTGTGGGAAATAAGCAATATTTTCTGCACAGCTTTGTTCTATAACAAGAGTTACAAACTCATTCATACAGGTAGGAGAACTAGGAAAACTCTATTAAGTAATTTCAGATGCAGAGAAACTCAACTGGCCAGTGTATAATAACTATTGCTTTATTACTTGACTAGTATAATTAAGACCCTATTTACCAGGATGCCAAAGTAAAAAGTAAACTTCAATTCCTAGTATAAAATGTCGGATATGTAAAATTTTAATATACTTAAGGAAATTCAAGTACATTATCAACTATTGACAGGTACTTATGACTGTAAGACAATAAGCAAAAGACATTAGTCTAAATAAATAAATAGGTATAACAGCATGTATGCTGGGCTCTAATGAATAAATTCCTTAATTGGTCTTCCTTAAACCCCACAGCAGTCTCCATTACATTTTCATGTATAATCTATACATCAATAACAGGATGTTTCTATATTTAGGTCCATGGACCAGCCATTTCATAGGCCTCGAGTATCATCTCTTAGAAAATAAGAATAAACAGGGACAAAGTGAAGTTCAGAGAAAACAAAAGCCACATTGTTTCACAAGGAGTTGAGTTCAAAAAAGAAGGCCCAGAGTCTGGTACGTTTCTTCAATCAATAAACATTGGTTTGAGTGAATGCGTTTTTCTGGCGCTACAGGAGGCAGACCGCAAGACAGAAGGGCCTTACAAAAACTTTTGAATCGGTTACTTAGTTACTTATTTAAGGCAAAAACTAGTTTATTATTTGAGTTTTAAAACCTGGTTGAGGTCAGTCATTTACCAGACCTGCAGTCCCGTAGGCAGGCCACACACACAGGGCAATGCTCTCCAATATGTGCTCTTGATGTCAACACTTCAGAATTCTGATCCTGAAGATCATGTAGTCCATAGGGTCTCAAACTTCAGAGTGCTCCAAAACTACCCGGAGGGCTTGATAAAGCACAAACTAATGAGCCCCATCTCCAGTTTCCAATTAAGGAGGTCTGATGTGGGGCCTGAGAATCTGCATTCTAACAAGCTCCTTCAGTGATGCTTGTGTTGCTGACATGGAAACCTCACTTTGAGACCCGCTGCTCTCATTCAGTACCCTCATTTTAGAGAGGTAGAAAGTCTCAGGGAAAGGAAATGACTCTCTCAGGGCCAGCTCCCAATGGCTCACATCCTAGTACCTGATAGATCCTTTTTTGTTGTTATGAATTAAATTATTTTCCCCTTAAAAAACTCATATGTTGAAGTCCTAACCCCAGTGCCTTAGAATGTGACCTTATTTAGAAATAGGTTGTTGTAGATATAATTAAGAGGAGGCCATTAGGGCAAGCCCTAATCCAATACAACTGGTATCCTTATAAAAAGGGGAAATTTGGAAACAGATGCACATAGGGATAAAGCCATAGGAACATGAAGACAGAGATCCAGGTGATGCATCTACAAGCCACAGAACACAAAGGTTGCAGGCAAACGATCAGAGGCCAGTGGAAAGATCTGAAATAGAGTCTCCCTCACAGCCCTCAGAAGAGATCAACACTGCCAACACCTTGATCCCATGCTTCTCCCCTGGAACTGTGAGACACTATATGTGATTTGTTTGAACCACCATCCAGTTCAGGGTACTTTGATACAGCAGCCCTGACAAACTAATGCCCCTTGTACAGCAGACATCAGAGTGAAGATCAAAACTCACCTGAGGGGGTGTTAGAAAGCAACCCCAGTCCTGTCTCTCTCCAACTCCAAAGAGGACTCTTTATACCCCTCAGCTGAGGACCAGGGCTCTCCTGTTTTTCAAAGTCTGTGCCCACAACTTGGCTGTAATAGGGGTGTAAAATACAATAATCTCTCACTAAAGCAATGTGGCATCAGGTCTCAAGGACCCTTCAACACCTTCTCATTCTGACCTGGTGTTTTGACTTTTAGGGTTTCAAACTAAAGAAACTAAAATTCACATAAGGGAATCTATGTACTTTTGAACTGACTAATAATGAAACAAAATGAAACAAAACCTTGCTACAAGGATATTATGTAGTTATTAAAGTACATTTCATTAGGAGTATATAATTACATGGAAAACACACATGCTATAAAGTCAAATAAAAAGGCAGGATATAAAATAATCTATATTTAAAAAGTAGAAAAATATTGTAAAGGAATATATCAAAATACTAAGAGTTTTTAATTTGGGGGCTGGCAATAGTACTGGAACTATTTTTCTTCCCTCTTCTCTTTTCCTCAAAAAGTATCTATTATTTTCATAATAGAGAAGATACCATGGGAGTGGGGAATCACTTCCTGAGATTTACAACTTGTCTTTGTTCATCTTGACTCCACTATTCCTTTCTATCCATATGAGTAACATTACCTAAAATCTGCCAAAAGTTTGACAATTCTGCCCTAAAAGGAGGAAAGGCCTTTTCAGTTTGGAGACCCAGGTTTATCTCATAAAACCTGATTAAAACAACTTTCTCTTCTCCATTAAAGAAAATCTCTAGTTAGAAAGATTGTGAAGTTCTGCACATACTAAGGTTTTCTCCCTTTTCTCTCCCTGGTGACTGTGGTGGATTTCTGCCTACAAATCTTTCCAAGTGGTTCTCTCAGGAAAAGCAATACCCACATTTATCATCCTTTGTCTCTTCAGCTGCTTTCTTTCCTGTAACCAGTCCTTTATTTTTTTTCTTTCCTTTTTTTAACACCACTGTTTAAATTTCTTCATTGTATTGTCCAAAATTCAGTAGCTAGAGATTGACTTGAGTTCAAAGATGTTGTCTTTTAAATATAACTGTCCATAGGGAATTTGAATTCTTCAGATATTTACACTTGAGTATAAATTAGTTCCAGAGCTCTGTTTTCCTGCTAATATTGACCTGACTCAATTAAACTGAGGATTGAGTTTTGAAAGGAAGATGAACTAAGGTGATTTGCAGCATGTGGGCATGTTGTAGAGAGAGGGCACTGGCCAGGACGGAGCATTTGGCAGTTGGGAAACAGAGTGGCAGTGGCTAGGAATGTGGGAAGATAGTGATGGGAATGTGGCAAAGGCAAACTAAACCTGGGTCGGAATTCTGCTACATGGTCCCACTGAGTAACCTAAACTGCTTATATTTTTTGCAGGAAGAAAATTTCTGCTGTAGCTTATAACTAATGTTTAAAATAAATGAAACAATTTTTAAATTATATGACTAACATATTAAATGCCCTTAAGCATGTAGGGTTTGGGGATTCCTTTGATATTGAATACTGATCATTAATAAGTTAGACATGAGTTGAATGAGAAAAGTCATTTCACATACACATATGCAAACATGTGTGTGTGCATATTTGTGTGTGCATGTCTGTGTTTATTCATAAAATGTATGTGTGTAATAGGCTTTCATAATTACTTAGTTAAGTTCTTAATCTCAGAAGGAGTTTAGAGTGGAGGGGCAAACTCCTTTGAATTATATGCAAAAATGTGCGCACATGTGGACTGGTTTCTGAGCAAGGGGTTTCTGAGCAAGCTGTGGAGCTTTGACCAGATTCTCAGGGGTCAGAAATTATTGTGGTGGGAATGGATGCTCTGACTCCAGCATGTGCTGTGCCAAGCTTCAGGGTTTTTCATGCACATTCCCAGCTTCTCATACAGGAGATGCTCCACAGAAAGAAGGAAAGGTAGGATTGTGCTGGCTATAACACAGCCCTCTCCCCATGCAGGGTGAAGTTGTAGCCAGCTTGGCTTGCCATGGCAGCGCCCTGCTCCCGGTTGTCCAGGCAGTTCCTTTAGGAAGAGTGGGGAAACGGGCAGGGAGGAGCTTCTAACTGGCTTTCCCAAAGGCCCTTTTGATCCCAAGGAAGCAAAGAAGTTGCCGATGTTCTCATATTATCTACTCACCCTTGAAGGCAGATTCAGTTTTTCCCCAAATTTGTTCCCAATTATACAAGCCAGAGGCTAGTTCCAATTCCCTCATACTCATTTCTTGAATATAAAGTTTCATTTTATAAAACTTCAGTTATCCAATTTAAAAAAAAAAAAAACCTCTATATTTATTAGAAAAATTGGACTAGCCTTTTTAAACTGAACTCCTTAGGGATGCTCCAGGCCCAGGACACATTTTCCATTTCCATGGGGAAGACAACAGTCATTGATGTGTAAAAGGATAAGCCAAAACCAAAACAAAGGCCTGCAATAATAAATTCACTCTTGTGAATTTTCTAAGGCAGGAATATGAGCAAACACATTTTATAACGTTTCTACCAAGGTAACTGAAAAATTTAATTGACCAGAATACCTCATTCCCAAACCATCCCAGTTAAGAATTATAAACCTAGTTATGGACCCATTCGATTCCAGCTTCATTTAACATTTGTTCACAGACTGCATCTGCCATGAGCAAGAAAGCAAGGTTTCCCTTACATAGCCCTTGGCACTGCTATCCACCCACCTGCCCTCCTCCTTCCAGCCCTCTCTGCTCCTTGCAGCAGCAGCAGCCACAGCCCTGAAAATGCATTTCACCAGCACCATCTTCAGCAAGGCGAGCAGGCTACAGTTTTCAGTTTATAAACCTGTAACTCGAATACCATCTCCTTTTTGCCCTCTGTACAAGCCCATAAACATCCCCAGCTCTGGCTCCTGACGAGTTCTTTCCTCTAATGGAAGCTCCCTCCTGGATATCCCAAAAGAGAAAGATGTGTCTGTTAAGTGGGAGAGGTCAAACCCGAGCACAGCTATTTATTACATATACTGCGACCAGATGGATCTAACTCATCCATCAAAGCCCTCGTCATCCTCATCACATTAGCTTCTTATAAAAGCCTCCTGCTCTTTCCCTTCACAGTCCAGCTAGGCAGCTTCTCTCCTAGTCTCTCTCTCTCTCCCCCTCTTGTTCTCTCCCTCTCGTGCACTTTCAGGAAAATGAACCTTCTCTAACCCCATTGCTGTTCTCCTTAAATCATGGCTACCCATCACTCCGTGGCTATTTTTAAACTTTACTTTTATCAATACTCATCCTGTAGCTCAGGGAGATATTAAAACTGTACCGGGGCAAGGAAGGGCGTTTCTGACACTTGCTCCCTCATTCATCAGTTCCTCATAGGCCCGTTGGTGACAATGAAAAGATTTCACAATACCATGCAGCAGAAACTCATTCTCCGGCTCATCCATCATGCTCAACCTAGCAGCAGTTCTACTGACCTAATCTGCAATGCCTCGGTACTCACTGGAGATTTCTTAAAGGCACCCTTCATTGTTGTCTGTAACAAAGAATAGGACTGGGCCATTCGATAAGAAGGCTAAATGGTGCAAGAATTAATGAAATATTCCTCCATCTCCACCAGTCCTGGGTTCAAAGACTGTGTGATGGGTATAGCCAAGCATCCTCTCCAGGGCTGAACTCAGCACAGCCCACTCCAGTATCAGTTAAATGTGCTCAGATAAAGACCATCACTTGGAGCACAAAAGTAAAAAGGGCCCCAAATTGTGGGTGCCATCACCAACCCATTTCTTCATTCATTCACTGACTTGTTTCTTCATTTAGCAAACACTTTTTAACCATCTATTATGTAATAAGTTCTATTACACTAGAATTTATTACGTAATAATAAGTAATATTATGTAATATTATATTGGGGTCATAAAGGTAAAAAGAATAAATACTGGCTGCAAGGAGCTCATTGATTAGTGGAGAGGAAAGCAAAAAAAGTGAAGGTTTTAATGACAGCAGTATGGCAGACTACTAACTGTCCCCTGCCACACCTTCCCCCTTCATCCTTTCAGCAATAGAATTCTCTTTGAATTATAGCAGGGTATGTGGCAGCCCAGCTAGAGACTACATCTCCCAGCTATTCTTCAGCTCAGCGATGCCATGTGACTAAAATCAAGCTAAGAGAATATCAGTTTAGTGTTGTGTACAAAGTTGATGTCATATCCTAAACAAGGAAGCTGGCCATGCTTCATGCTGCCTCTCCTATTCCCATGGAATGGAGCATATACATAGTTCTGGTGAATCAGCTTTGGCCATAAAAGACAATTGAAGAATGGCAGAGTAAGGAGGTAGAAGTTAGCTTGGGTCCCTAAAAGACCTCAGGGATCAGATATATTGGAGGTATTAGATGACCCAGGACAGACTATAGCCCTGGCTACAGAGTCTAGACTTGTG
Source organism: Macroglossus sobrinus (assembly GCA_004027375.1). Classification (NCBI taxonomy): domain Eukaryota; kingdom Metazoa; phylum Chordata; class Mammalia; order Chiroptera; family Pteropodidae; genus Macroglossus; species Macroglossus sobrinus. Next base: position 170,960 of record PVKZ01000155.1, on the reverse strand, counting down.
TGATGGTGGTGGGAGAAAGGGGACTCAGACATCAGACATCAAATTTCCATTTTGACCTTGAGGGGCCTCTAAAGAAAGCCTACAGGAAAAAGAGCCCCCTAGAAGTCCTTATGTGTTTTACAACTGACATCAGCTCCTTTAAAAAGTCTTTTCATTGTTTACCTAATTTTTAATTTTTAATTTTAAATTTAAATGCCTACAATGATGACAAATGAGAGTTAATCAGAGATTCCAATAGGAAAACACAATAAGCACTCCTGATTTATTTAAATTAACAGACCCTTTACCCCTTACCCTCAGGCTTGTTCCTTGCTAAACAAACAAACGAAAAAACCCATCTCCAGAATATCATAGTGCCTAATAGTACACACTGTTCATTCTTCCAGCTGATCACATATTCCTTGAACTATTCCCATTTCAGATCTCTGCCTTCTGTCCTGAGTGAAAATGTAAGCTCCCTGAGAGAAAGGATCACATCTTTAGCTCCTCTCCTACACAGACAGCACAGGGCTCAGCAGGCCACAGACACTCAAAAAACTATGAGCCAACTTATAGGGAAACATGAAACCAAAGAAAGGCAAATTTTGTGAAAATGAAACATCAATGCTAAAAGCAACATTTAAAGTGCTATGGTTTAGAGCTCCCATGGTACAGATGCAAAAACAGAGAACCCCAAGGCAGGTGAATGCTGAGACCCAAGGTCTCACACCTAGTTAATAGCAAAGATGCTATAAGAATGTGGTCTCTTGTGTTTTTTAATACTATAGAAGAATACCAAGTTGGGCCAGAAACAAAAGCAGAGCCATATTACAAATACCAAGGGCACCTACTCTAACCACTTTTGGTCTATATCCCTTAACTCTCAACCCATTCCTGCTGAACACAAATTCCAACTGAGAGCCTAGGGAAATGTGAGGCAATGAGAGTGGCAGGAGAAATTGTGGAGTGCAGAGGCTAAGGTACACGATTAGCACAATTTTAGTTTACATCAGGCTCTTGACCCATTCTCCTGTATTCCAATCAGGAGGCACCTTAGCAATACTGAATTTTAAAGTGGCGTCAATTTCTCTAGCCAATCACAATGCTAAAATTCCAATCTCCACTTTTCTAAGTGAAATATCCCTCTTATAACCAATGTGTGATATGCAAAAATATTTTACCTAAAATTACTTTAATTTAATGTGCCATTGATTTTAATATTCCATGATTTTATGTACCACGGAGAAAAAAAAGTTATTAAACTGAAACATCATGCTTTCTGATTGCTTTGAATTGTTATTTTATACTTATTAAAATAGTTCTTTTAGACTAATTTAGACACAGATTTTTATCACTCATGGGCATTTATAAAGAATATGTACATAAGTGAAATAAATACATAAGACAAGGTCTTCCAAAAAATTCTTCCACTCATTGTTTGACTCTTCAGAATCAATTTTCAACTCAGAATTTATTGACATTTGTGTTTTCCACACAAAATGTCATCTTCTCTGTCAGTCAAGAGTATAGCTATTGCAGCCACTGACATGTGTTCTGCGAGTTTTGATACTGGCACATTCTCAGTCTTACCAGGGAATGTCAACAGAGGTTTTCAAACAATAATCAGACTTATAGTACTTCCTCAAATGGTCCGTCAGTGGTTTGTTGACAGAAACCACAGGGGTTATAGTTTAGAGGAGTCACCAAGAGAATGGCCAAGGCTGCCCCAGCACAGCAGAGACACTCTATGAGAAACCCTGGTCACAGCTTTCTTTCATAAGACACCACAACTTGGAAAGATTCATCCCCAACTCAGAGCTATTAAAATGTGAAAAAAACAACATGAAATTTAGTATTAGTTTTGAAGGGCATTTTTTGTATAATCTTTCCAGAACCGCATTCCCTTATTTTGAGACTGTCTATGAGCTTACGGCAGGGGGCTGCCTATCATGGGAGCATGAATATATCTTGGTTTCTGGACACAGAAGTGGATGAATGACTCCAGTCCTAGGATGGCATTCACCTGTCCCACCTCTCAGCTGGGTTCTATACTCAAGGCATCACAGGCCAAAATCAAGAAGTCGGTCAGGCTAAACTCTTATCCAGAGATTCTATGGAAAGATCATCTTCCAAGCTAACTCAAGTTACTGGCAAAATCCAGTTCCTCACAACTATAGATCTCATGTCTCCAGTTCTCTCCTAGCTGCCTGCTGGGGCCCACTTTCTGCTTCCAGAAGCTGCCCAGACACCTTCTCACATGAGCTCCTCCATCATCAAGTCAGGGGCAGCATGTCAAACCCCTCCACTACTTCGAGTATCTATGATGTCCACTTCTTTCATCAGCTAAAGGAAGTTCTGTTAAGGACCATGTGATTAGATTAGGCCCACCCGGATAATCTCCCTTTGTTAAAGTCTGTAGTGCATTATACCATAATACAATCATGGCAGTGATACCACATTCACAACTCTCAGGACCAGGGGACAAGGAATCTTTGGGGGTCATTTTTAGAATTCTGCTTACCACAACAGCACTCCTGCGAACTGTAGGAGTGACCCAAATAGCCTTCCAATAAAATTCTTTATTCCCTCAAGCTAGATCAAGATGAATTTCTGATTCCTAATACACTATAATATTAAGTAGAGCTAAAACCTGATAATATCAAGAATGATTCATTTTGACCAATGGGTAGCAGATAGCATTATTCTTAAATTATCTAAATAAAACTAGTTGCAATTCCATTTGGGAACAAAATCCTTCGGGAATAGAGGCCCAACAGTGAAAATGCAGAAAGCTTGTAGCAGCATCTCAAATATTTGAACAGGAAGCTGGATGTTGCCCACCTACCCTCACACAGGGCTGGCAGAGCCAAGAGCCCAGAGTCCCTAAAAGACAATTTCCTTTTAAAAATAATTCCCAAAATGATGTTTTAAATACCACACAAAAGGGAAAATGGAACCTTCCAAGTCTTTTGTCCTAGTTAATAATTTGCCTCAGAAGAGCCTAATTAAATTGCTATACATTTAGTAAGGCCTGATACAGCTAGTGAGGCCTCCACTCACTAAAGTATCCCTCGCTTACCTTGTCTTACCCAAAACATTCTAATATTTTTTGCAATGTGTAATCAGAGAGAGAGAAAGAGAAAAGGGAAAACACAAACATATCTGAAGAAAACCTTTTCAGGATTTTTCTTCAACACTTATCTCCAAAATGGCCCATTTGATTCATGAACATCTCTAATGTATATCATCAGTGACTGAAGGAGTTTTTTATATGATTTTTGACAATTTAACAAGTCCTCCTGACAAATTAAATGGCTGTGTTGACAAGTTAACTGTACTGCCAATCAATATTTTCAATTACTTTCATTGTCATTCAGAAAAAATACAACATGAGGTCACACCGTGGTAAAACCAAGGAAAGAAAATAAAATGAGGAGCAATTGGTAGGATAGGAGTGGGAGGGAGGGAAGCAACAAACTAAAACACCATCCTATACTCTGGGCCGGGGGGACCCCAGAATTTCTGAGACATGTCTGGAAAATGGCACTTCCTTTGGGGTGACTCTGACTCTACAATAGGGACTTCTTCCTTTGTAAAGGTATTTAAAAGTCATTAGATTTGAGCCATGGACACACAACATTTTATTAAAAGGCCCTCCTTTTAGGCATTTGCCGAGTTACCTCTAGCACATTCCCAGTTCTCTGGAAAGGCCTTCCAGGACCACAGGTAACATTTCGCAGCCTTTCCAGGGGTCAATTGGTCAGTCTAAAAAATTCAGGACTGAGAACGCCAAGGCAGAGGTCAGCCTTCTTAAGCTTGTCAAAGGGGTAGCAGGAAATCAATATTTTCAAATGTGTATTTATCATGTGGGAAGAGAGGTTACCTATGGAGAACGGAACAAACACACAGAAATATTCCAGTTTTTCACTGTCTAGAGAGTATAAATAGAGAAAGATGATCTGGAGTTAAAGACAAATTTGAAGAACTTTTTTTTTTTTAAATGGTCACTGGTGGTAAAGAATTTTAAAAGGGAATATTCAATAAAAATGCACAAGCTCTCAAATCAAGGAGAATTCTGTGGCAGTGTCCCAGATCCTGTGACTTCTGGCCTCTCCATTGCTATAGGTAGCGTGATCATAGAAAAGAACATAGAGCTCTTCTCTCTTCAGTTTGTCTCCTCCGAGTAGGTACTGCGCTGTTTACCCTGCCTTAGGCTGTCCTCCCACCTCCCCTGGTCCTTAGACCTGCCTCTTTCAGAAAGTTTTCTCTGATTGCACTGGCTCTGCATGTCCTCTCATTTTCCAGGCTTCCCTGATATTCACTGTTTGAACCCTCCAATGTCCATTTAACTGTGAATCATTTATTGTCATGTGTTATTATCTAAATGTTACACATACTAAGTACTTTAAAAATATTTACTTATTCTCCTTACAGAACTGTCGTAAGTACTTTTGGGAAAGGACAATGTCAGCCTTCCTGAGACTTCTCACCATAACTGACCCAGGGATGGCAGGAAAGTTTCACTTCCAATGCTAACTCCAAATGATGAGTAGCTGCCTGGAGCAAGCAATATGTTGAGCCAAATTTACAGACAATATTAAGCATCATTGAGAGACAATGCTGTGACCATTTGGTAGTGTCTGCCTTGGGAATAGAAACAGGAAGTGGTGATGTATGAGTCATTTCCCTTATTCCTGGATGAAGCACTGATGTATACACTGTGAGTTCTCAGTAAAAAACTAACTTAAAGAATTAATTAGGAATTTATCACATATTAACAAAAAACAATTCAGGAGCTGTCAAACTCTAACTTCATTCATTCAATCACTAAATGTCATTCAGTGATCACTATGTGCAAAGGGAAGTACCAGGTAGTAGAGAGGCAGAGTAACACATATCTCTCTGGCCCTCGAGGTGGTTCACCAGCTAGTAAGCAACAGAGCCGTGAGTGTACAGCAAATAGTATATATATTTTTAGTAATAATATAACAAATAGTCATCAAAGAGGTCTTCATTTTGACTAGAGGAAATAGGACCTTGAATGATAACGAAATTTAATAGGTAAGGAGGGATGAGAGGAATGAACATCTCAGGAGAACAGACACAGAAATACTGACTTAGCCCTTAAAACTTGCACAAGTTTGGAAGGAAAAAGGAGGCCAGCACAAACAAGGTGTGAAGACATAGGAGATAAACACTAAATTGCTGTAAGGGCTCTGAGGCCAGATGAGTGTCTTAGAAAGGTGAGTACTGAATCAATGAGTAGAATAAGCTCCAGGAAAGGGAAGGAAGTTCAGGGAACAAACTAGCAGAGGTGCCATTATAAAAGTCAAGGGAGGAACTGATAAGGGTCTTGGCAAGGGCAGTGGCTACAGAGAAGAAAAGACTAGAGAGCAATGATAGTTTTGTTGGCAAAGGAATATGAATTCAGTCCACTGGTGACTAAACAGATGTGAGGAATGAGTAAGGGTGATAAGCCCAGCTTCCAAAGGCTATAGCCATTCATACATATGGCTGAACAGGGAAGGCAATATTGGGTTCCTCTTATAAATCCTGGCATCTTGACAAGGGTTCTTCCCACCTCTGGATACCATGATGATTCAGGAGATCCTTTTCTGCAGAACTGAAGGAACTAGGATTCTCTAAGTTTTCAGCAAGAATATTCCTGTTGCCAAGAAAAAGACATAACACCAACATGTGACAGTCTTGGGAATATCCACAATTCCTGCCCTCTTCTCAACATCTTGGGACAGGATGGAAACTCTCTAAGAGGCAGAATTACAGGGAGGTGAACTGGTACTCTCAGCACATAGCATCTGCAGATCAGAAGACACAGTTCCCCAGAAAGCAAGCTCCCCTACAGGTAAATATTGGCAATTTCAAAGCTTGAGTCACTGAGGTAGATTAACTTAAGGTCCAAATTCAGGCCTCCAAATGCAGAATCATAACATTGAGCTTCTCAGGGGCCCGTTGATAGCCAGAGGATGAGAGAAGAAGGGCTAAATGAGAGCTCTACTCCATTCTCCACATTCCCTGCAAAGACTCCCCAAATTGTACCCCATGGCCTGCCACCAACCCTCTCTTCCAGGAGAACTCGGTGAGCCCATCATCATTCCAAGTCCAGAACCTGCCCACTGCTTTGTGAGGTACATATCCATCCTCTGGGACACTCTGAGTTTGTTCCTATGCTTCTAAGACTTACTGAGAAGCCCTCAAGACTCAAATATTACAAAGCATTATTGAACCAATCACTGGATTACACAGTGTGAAGAAAAATGGATAAGCCCCATGACGGAGGCTCAGATTTGTATATTCTCAGGAGAGATGCCTAACAAAACAATGTCTCATTGATGATAAACCTGTTTTCAAGTGGCCTACTGCCTCTGATGTTCCGGGACACCCCTCCTACACATACTCACATACAGACACTCACACACCTCTCTCTCCTAATGTCTTTTTTGTGTAGAGTGCACAGATACTCTCTCAGTCCTCATGCCAGTATGCTGCAAGAGTGAGTGAGAGAAAAGCGGGGGAGAGAGGAAAGAATCTGATGCATTTTCATCAAGATACACACACGTACACATGCACATTAAAAAAACAAAAGCCTGGAATTGACATTTAAACAGGGGAAAAGCAGGGTTCTCAAAGCCAATCCTATGCTTGTGTTACTGAAAAACCAATGGATTTGGCTCAGTTCTGTTAACCATCAGCAATTATCTTCCTGTCAAAGCTAAAGTTAACAAATTTCCCCATATCCAGCAAGGCTATATCACCAACCAGACACCAACATCATCTGATGGCAAGTAAATCACCACAGCAGCCATAGGCCCTGACAGACAAATGCTCTGTCTCAGAAATCTTGGCCTATCACTCAGAAGGGGAAAAAGGTTCTCTCAGCTGGTCTCGCAGAGAAGAGATTAAATGTTACAGATTCGGTAAGTACAGTAGAAAGCAAATCCTAAATATGAGAATTATTAATGGACTTTACACTGGTCCTTTTAATCTGTTGCCAACATATGCTCATCTATTTTACTTTGGTCTGCCTTGTTTCCAGATGGATATAACAGGCAGAAACAGTGCATTATCCCAGCCTCAATCAGAGACAACAGCTCAAGAACAATGTCCCGCTACCTATCAAATGAGGACTACTTTAGCAATAGCTGTTCTTTTACAATGAAGACTAAAATAAAAGACACCACTAATACATCCTGCCCTTACACTTAACACTAATGTTAACTTCATTATATGCTACATAATGAGGGTATCAGTTTTTGACCTGTTCAGAAACAAAGTGCTACATTAGCACAGAGAGATTGGAACCTGGCTAGAATTCCCTGATAATCTCTGAGTAGATGCAGCATGTCCCCACAAAGGACATAGAGTACTAGCATCAGATTCTAACAGCCAGTCTCCAATATGAGAAAAGCGACCTTTAACACTCACAATCACCAACCATTAAATGCGGGGCTAGAATATAAAACAAGGTTACCCTCATGACAAACACCACGAGGGGAATCGTCACTAGATTACACAGCTATTGTGAAAGTATTTGAAAAGTAGCTTGTTTTATTCATTGATTTATTTCATTCAAGGCCCTGCTATGAATCTAGAGCTAACATAGGAATATGGGAGTCTCAGAAGATATTATTGCCATCGATGAAAATGTAACATACCTGGAAAGATAAACTTTATCCATAGAATCCAATCATTTAATAAGAATATTGAAATGACCAGTTATAGCACTCAGAATTGATGAGCAGGAAAGGGAAATACCCATAGATTGGCACAAGGTGCTCTGCCAAGTCAAAAGTGACATTACCAGCTCTATGGCCTGATGGTACCACAGTATATGTGAGTGTGTAAAAATAGCTATTTATCAGGCTCTCATGACATGCCAAACACTGGCCAAGAATTTTTGCATATTATGTCACTTAATTTTCACAATCAAAAAAAAAATCATTTTACTCCCAACTAAAATACAAGAAAACTAAAACTCAGAGAACTTAAGAACTTAAGTCTAAGGTCATCCAGCTAAAGAGTTGTGGATCCAAGACTGCAAATTGGGCTCATTGGCATCAAAGGCCACCTCGCCTTCCTGCACTGCAGTAATCAGTGACAGAGATCTTGCTGAGCCCATCCATGGCCCCATGTGAAACGTCACTGTCAAGGTGGTTGCCCGGAATGAGGCTTGCCAGCTGGGAAGTGGAAAGAGAGAGGCTCAGCAGCCTACAGTTCTATGACCTGTAACTGAGCTCACTAGCATCAAGCTGCAGTCACCTGGGCCAAGCAACCCCTCAGATCAACAAACACCCAAAGAAAAAGTCTGGGAGGCTTGAGGTTTTTAAATCTATAGGTACTGTTTGTCAAATCCTATTAAGTTGAATGATATAAAACTGACATTTTTGTAGGTCAAAACTGGTCAAATATTGGCCATTTCACATAGTTCAAATTAGTACAACACAGAATTCAGGGCAGGAAATATAGGGCAAATTATTCACCTCCAGTGCAGAGAATTTTTATCCTAGAAAAAATATTCTACCTTATTTTCATGCCAAAGATAAAATGCTACTGTGAGTTGATAGAGTACTGGACTAGTGGGGAGGGGTCTAAAAATCAGAGTTCTAGATGTATCCTTGGCCCTAAACAGCTATATAGCTTCAGGCCTCCTCTCTGCCCCAGTTTTCTCCTATGTGACATAAAGATGTTGAATTATTAGTCCTGAAAAGTTTCTTTCATCTCTGAAATGTTATCAAACCAGTGCTCTGTGGCTGACATCAGATACTCTTCTGAGAGTGGATACTTGGCTGAGGAGAGTGACAGAGAACATAAGGAAATGAGAGGCCTGCAGTGGGCAGGAGGGAACCACTACAGAAGATGAAAGGAGCCCAGGAAAAGAAAAACTGGAGTTTAAAGACATTACTAATATTATAAAATTGGAAAGGATGATACCTGAACACCCAAATATTTAATAATTGATATCTTTTCTTTTTAACTGCCTACTTATTAAGCACCCAATGCTAAACAAGAAACTGAGATGGGCAGTCTGTACCACATTTTTCTCATCATACCCCTCTAAGAGGTTAAGAGTCCTTTAACATGCCGGCAGCCAAATAAATCTGGCATTATCCTTCTCAGGATTTATGGCTAATGTTACCAGTTTCATTCCTGATCCTAAGTCTGCCATTTACAAGGCAAGTATCCCAAAGTTCCAGGTGCAGCCACATGCTCCATATCTGCCTGCATAGGGGCACAATGACATTTGGTGACAGGATAGAGTTCAGGAAAAGTTCTCTAGCATCACAGTACTTTGGATTAGAATATCAACGAACTCATGTAGCCCTGAGGGAAAATTGGCAGCCTTAAATATAAGATTGATCTGACAAAAGCTGGACTCAGCCCACCAGTCTGCCTGCCCTCATTGTGCCAAAAAACACTTAGTGGGCTAAGTAGAAGAGAAGAAAGCAGTCCAGTAATCACCTGCCATGATGCTTCTTTCTCCAGCTGGCTTTAATGCTTCCCCACACTCCCCAAGGATTACTCTCTAATATATCCCATGCAAAGTTTACTCAGTATCATAGCATCTGAGAAGAAATCTATTCTAACAGATAGAGAAAGGGACATTACTTTGGCCTAATAGAGAATGTACCTTGCTGAGTCAGAAACCCTACTTCTAGTTCAAAATATGTAAACTAGAGCCTAACATGATGCATAGACATGACTTGGTTGTATGTGTGTGTGTTCATGCATTCAGAGTGTTTAAATATCAATGTAGCTGCCTAAAATGAATAATCAAGATATTTCACATAAATAATCTATATTTCTGGCTTTTCTGAAACAAGAATATCTGACATTCAGCTTCCAGTAATGGCAGAGTAGTTTATATTTGACTAACTCACTCAAAGATAATGCTAAGTTATGAAAAATATATTTTTAGAAAACGACTACATAAAGGCACAGAAAAGCAACAGAAAAGCAGGCAGAAACTGGATATGAGTTGTGTCTTAACAGAAGTCTGCAAGGTGAGTGGCTAAAACACAAGCAGAAAGTCAAAATCTTATTGGCTGAAATAATCCGAAATCCAGGAGATAGATTTTACCACTGACAAAACAGTGAGAAAGTGAGGATAGAGAATCCAGAAAAGAGGAAATAACAAAGTGTGAGGTTCCAAAATCTGCAAAAAACCTACAACCAAATGCTTAGATGACCCTGAACTGCACATTGCTGGGAAGATTACAAGAAAGTGAATGAAAAGTAACAACTGAAAGTCTGAAAGACTGAACAGAGATTTCAGCTGCTGCTTACCAAAGGAGAATGACAATTTGTAGTTTGAGTCCAATCAAGTTTTATGAATGCCTGCTAGAACAAAAGTGTGAGTGTGTGTATCAACAAAAGCGCTCTCGCACGCGTGCGTGCTCTCGCGCTCTCTCTCTCTCTCTTCTCTCTCTCTCTCTCTCTCTCTCTCTCTCTCTCTCTCTCTCTCTCTATATATATATATATATATATATATATATATATATATATATATATATATATATATAACTGAAACAACAGCCTACCAATGTATACAGTGTATCACCTACAACATCCAGTATACAATTATAAATTACTAGACAAGATAAGTAATAGGAAACTGTTACCAACAGTCAAGATTATTTAAAAAGTCAATAGATACTAACCCTGAGATGACCCAGATTGTAGAATAAATGCAGAAGTACTTTAAAGTAGCTGTAATAAACATAACCAAAGTCTTAAGAGAAAGATTAAGGTTATAATGAATGAACATATGAATTGAAATAGAATCTTACCAGAGAAATATATTTTTCTTTAACCCAACCAAATGAAATTTGGAAACTAAAAGGCACAATATTTAAAATGAAATATATATACCTTAACAGAAGACTTCAGATAGGAAAAAAAGGTCAGTGATGTTGAAAGTAAATCAATGAGATTATCTAATCAAAAAGAGGAACAAATATTTTATAAAACAAGAAACAGAGGCTCAGGGACCTGTGGAACAATTTAAAATTGTCTAACATAGATGTAAGTAAAGTTTCAGTGGGAGAAAGAAAAGAGGATGAGGCAGAAAAAAATATGAAGATCAATAGCCAAAAAAATCCCCGAATTTAGTACAAACAGTATAAAAAAAAATACATACAGAAAAGATAGGAGAAACTTGGAGAAATTCGTGCAGTACATTTTTTAAAAAACATACCTAGAAACATCACTATCAAAGTTAGAGAGAAAAATCTTGAAAGTAAAGAAAAATGATACATTATACAAAAACAGGAGAACAGTGGTTAAGAGTGATGGCTGACTTCCCATGAGAAACAATAGAGGCCAGAGACAATGGAATGACCTCTTTAAACTGCTAAAACAACCGAAGTCAAACCAGAATTCTATATTCAATGAAAATAATCTCCCCAAATGAAAGAAATATAAAGACAATTTCAGATAAACAGAAATAGAGAATTTGTTGCCACTAACTCAAATAATAAAGTTTAAAGAAATTTTCAAGCTATAAAGAAACACTATCAGATATAATTTCTGTTCTATAAAGAAGCAGTGGAAAGAGTAAATATGCAATCATATGTAAAAACAATATTTATTTTCTCCTTTAAATTTCTTCCAATGAGATACAGCTATTTAAAGCAAAATATTTACACAGTAGTGTGGTAATTACAATGTAAGCATTTATGAGGCATAAGAACATACAATCATGCCTGGCATGCATCAGGTCCTCAATAAATACTCATTCAGTACCTGCTGTGGAATTGAAATAGTCACCCTTGAACTAGATAACCACCCTAAGTCTCCATTCAGTCCTACTGTTCCATGATGATAAGTAGCTATGGCCAATCTCTTATCCATTACTACTAATCAACTGCAAATAATCTCTAATAGCTCATCATTCAACATCTTTGTTTAATTTTGATTAATAATATATCAATGTCTCCCAATATGCCATTGCAGGCAATGTATCACCTAGTGTATCACACGAGATCATTAATATTCTTGGTTACATGACAGACAGGAAGTGCATGATAACTCTACTTGTTTTGGACATCTTTCTCTCTAATAATATATAGGTAAGATAAAAGTATATAAGTTAAGAACATGAGTTTTGATATTATATAGAGCTAATTCTATCTGGATGTGTGGCCTAGGGCAAGTCATTTAAGCTCTCTAATCTTTTGTTTCCTCATCTGCAAAATGGAAAATATGATAATTCATCAAAAGATTGTTGAGATAATCAACTGAGAGAAGGCCCATAAAGCTCCTGGCACCAGAATGAGTGATAACAGATTACTGGAGGATGATTTAATAGTTAAAATCAGCTTTAAAAGTATAATCCTCAAAGCAGTTAAATGAGAGTTGACTCTGGATGATTCTCTCTTGTAGTCCTTCTTTTGCTGAACACACCAATGTGTGCTTCTGCTAAGCCACCCAATTCAGAGACCTTTAACTACATGACCTAGTTAAGAAACAATCATCCTGGAACCACACTCCCTTGTGCCCTTTCAATCCTCTGGCAGGCCAAGATGCGCTGACCACAAGCTGGCCCATTCCTTCATGTGAGCTTCTCCTCTAAATTAATAAGTCAATTCAAAAGCTATTCTAAGCAATAGCATGTAACATCAGAGTAATTCATATCTCACAATACTCCAGACTCATGGATGACGGGACTTCAAACAAGAGACTATTGAAGACCACAATCAGAACACATCCTTACAGATGGAGCAATGCCCTCTGTGAGCATTCAAATGCTATCCATGAACTGTGTTGCAACCAATCTCCCCAAATACTCAGCTTTCTGAACAAAGACCCAGATATTGAAGATGCAGGGTGCAACAACCAGCATTCCTTACCACTCAACATATTATCCTCCAATGCATCACCACAAAACCAACAGGATTTAAATTGCTTGTTACCAATTAAATGTAAACCAAGCATGGTGTTCATAATCTCGACTTCAGAAATGAGTTGCTTCTCTGGTTAATTACTGGTCAGGTGGCTCTATACCTGCCCTTAACTTCCCCTAAGTGGTTAACTAACGAGCCCATCATTACCAGCTTCATGAAGATTAGAGGTTAAGTGTAAGCTTGATTATAAGCCATAAATACGAGTAATTTGAAACGTTATTGGTTATTACAAAAATATATGATAATAATTTCCTCTTTAATGAAAGAAAACATGTTTATAGTGGTCCCAAGCTCCTTGTTTGGGCTTTGGGAAAGAGATGAGAGCATGATAAACAGCTCAGCCACTGGATAGAAATCTGGGGTGAGGTGGCACAAATGAATGAATACTCACAACTTAGCAGGGTCATAAAAATGCAGACACATCACTGCATTTGTACAATAAATATTGAGTTTATGGGCTCCTTTCTTGAAGGGGCTACATGTTGCTGGGGAGGTTGCATATCAGAGCAGTCAGGGGAATCAAAGAGTAGACCAGAAAGCCCCCTTCCCATTCACAGTGCTGCATGTTAAAATGAGGATCTGCTCAAGTAAATTCTACATACTATGATTAAAAATTAGACACAAAATGCACAAGACATGAAATAATAATACAGGCTACAGAAATATAACAATGTATTTTAAACCTCCCAACCATATAAATGTGACATGGAGAAAGTAGAATGTGAACCAGAAGCCTGAGAATAACTGGTGAAATTAGAAATTTGTACTAAAAACTGAATATTATCATTGAATAGGAAGAGAAAATAAGTCCTGCTTCTTAAGAAATGGAAGGAGGGCCTGTCTGTTGAAGACAGGCTGTTGTCTATATGGCCAGTCCTCTCCATTTACAAGTGGTTTGTGATCTGTGCAGCTGCCCAGGGAGAATGGATACACTACATTCCAGCTGGCTGGTTCTCAGGAAGATTCTTGCTTTCAAATTCCAAAAGTCACAGCTCTGACCAAGAGGTTGTGACACAAGAAAGGGACCAGAATGGCACCATGCCAGGGAGATGCTGGCATCTTTCCTAAACTCTGTGAACAGGTGAGAGAACAGTGCCAACACCAATAGCTAAGATCCTCAAGAAAGCAAAGTGGTGATAAAAAGCTTTACAGCTACCCCTCCTTATGCTGAGTGTTTGCTTTCTAAATGAAAAGTCGTTTTCCATTTCTAACAGCCCCAACAATAACACTTTATAGGGCTCTCTCTTTTGACAGAGCACTTTACAATCCTTCGTTATTTAATCCTTAGAGATGTCTCAGGAGGCCAGCGGGCAATGGACTCGCTTACTCCTCTTCTTTGTCCAGAAGAGCAGGAGCTGGCCCACAGAGTGTGCGGCTGCCTGGAGGTGGCAGTGCTCCCAATATGAGATGAAGGGCTCCATCCAAACCAAAAGGTAGCTAATGTATTTGCTGAGTTTCCCGATATTTGCAGAATAATTATTTTTTAAACATTGCAAAATCATTTCCACTTCTTGCCTTTGTTTGCCCTTAGCAGACACCGATGCTAGCTGTTCAGAGTGGTAAAAGTTTTATTACAGCCTTCAAGTTGATAATCCCTCAAAGTGTGTTTGTTGCTTGGAGAGGCAGGCAGACATCACCAGTCCATTCTGATATAACAAACCCTCTGAGTGAATACCTACACAACAGTAAATGGATGTTTCACTGAAGCATTTCTGTTGATCAGATCAAACTTCAGACAATCTCAAATCTTCCCCCTCTTCCACCACATACATACACACTATGAATTTTCCTAGCTCTTCTCTTAATTTTTCATTTAATTATTATTTATGAAACACATACTATGCACAAAACGTTGCTGAATGCCATACGGGAGGTTCCTGTCCTTAAGGGTCCCAAAGGACTGGAGACGAGATGAGTACACAAGCTGCTGTAATATGAGTCAGAAGCTCCAAGTACCATAGTGGAGGACAGAACAGTGCACAGGAACTCTCAGTACCAACACTCATTTCTAGTTGGTAGACCCAGAAGAGCTTCACAGAAGAGATGGCCTTTGTGCTGGGGCTTGGGAAATGAACAGAAACTAGGCCTATGGAGTACAAGGCACTTCAGGACAGGGTGAGCACAGGTACAGAGACAAGACAGGTATAGAGGGGAAACTCAGTTCTAACACCTGGTGTGCAGTGTGAGAACAAAGGCTGCTTCAGAGCACCCTAGTTAAAAAAGCCCCCTTCTCACCCCAAGCCACTCTGCATCACAAAGGCTGTGCATATTTCACAATTTACACCACACCCCTGCCTCTAGAATATAAACTCCATCTTATTCAACTGTGCACAGAGAATACTGCTTGGCACAAGTTAGACACTCAATAAACATTTGTAGAATTAATTACCTCATTAATTACTGTGTCATGGTGTCCTGGAAATGTACCCTATATCCAATTTTAATCCCAGAAAGCACATGATTCTCTTTATTCAAACTCCTGCCCTCTATCTGCTTGATTTAGGGGGCCCAACCTTACCTTTTCTCTCCTCAAGGCACATGTTGGCATAAGTATGTCATAGTGTCATATTGGAGACCAAATGCTCTAAGGTCCCCTGGAGTGGCTCTCTCCTCAGCAGAGTCACTGGGCTGGGTAGCATGAATAAAGCTGATGCAGTATGGGGGGCAGGAGCCCAAAGGCCAAACATCATCTTTTCCAACCCAGCACAAAGTTAAGATCTAGCCTACAGATTGCCCTCTGAAAGTACTGCCAACTCACAGCCGAAAGTAATGAAGCAGGGAATGGGTGCCAAGGGATGCTGAGAACAAGTGCTTTCCTCCTAGAAAGAAACAAAGCATTGTAACCGTCTAAGATTTTATCAACACTCTCTCATCCTGTGGCCCCAAATTCTTCCCAGTGAGAACTCAGGGAAAGGTCCAAAAAAGGAAGCTCTATATTCATATTAGATGAGCAGAGATCTTTAGAAGGCCTTTCTATTAAAAATGGAGAATGGGAAGCCAGACTCCTAAAACACAGAGCTTGAGATACTTTTTCTTGCTGGGAGATCATCGCCCAAGAATCCCTGAAACATTAATTCACCACAAAGAGGGGAAAAAATAAACAGCAACAAAGTCCACTACATGTGGGTTACAAGCCCCAAACTTGGTGTTGTTTAGTGAAATCACACTGGAAAGGTCAGACTCAGACACATTCACTCCAGCTCCTTTGTGCATAAGGCACTGGCCGGCCATACAGTCGTATCTGGCATCCAGGACCTGACCGGGACCTCTAATAACTGGGAAGAATTACTTCAACAAAATATGTTTTTAGGACTGTAAGGATAATTGAGACAGAATGCTAAGCCTGCGTGATTTTGGGGGATCCATCTAAAAAGCTTAATCATGGCTAATTCACTGTTTGCGGCCACCCTGGGATTTCATGCAGAGCGCTGGTTACACTAACGTAATTGGTGCTATTGAAACAAGCCAGCGCTCTGCAGTTCACTGCTTCCCTCCTCGCCTCTGGGCACAGAGAGGATCAATATTTGTTAGGATTGCTTCTTGTTCCAACAATGTAAGATTTACAATACTAGCTGGGATTCTCACTTTGTCTTCACACAACTCATCAGTGGAACCCAATTACTAACCTCAGACAAACAACATTAACATGAGCCTCTATGCTGCTTTATTGCCCTTCATCCAAGTCTCATTTCAGGGTCTTCAGGCAGTGCCACTATAACAGATACTACACTTTAAAGTGTGCTCCAAGGAATAAATTCTCAGTCTTTCATTACTCGTACCTTGATTTACTTCATATCATCTTGCCGCTATAGACAAAGATAACACACTGTAAATTACAGCCATCCTGTCTCGTAGTTTCAGAGGTAGGGGGAAGGCAGGGAGTGAGGCTTTCTTTGACTTCACAATTAGCAGTGGACCAGGCGCTATCACTTCCATGTTGCCCACAATTAGCTGGTGTTTATTAGAATCATTTGCAAAACATGGTTTGGACACAGATCCCCTCCCCCACCTCAATCTTCCCTTTCTGCCAGAGAGCCCATTAAATTAGAAAAACTTCAAAGCCAAATGAAAATATGGTTTCAACAGTTCTTTACTGCATCCTCTTACAGGCTACCAGCTCACGTATATCAGTTCAGGAAGGAACTCGGCAAATTTATTTAGTAGGAAAACCCATCCAATAATCAAGCTCCTGTTACTAAATTGCTCAAAGTCTCCCAAATCGGGTATAATTCTCAGCAGCTCTCTTTTCTCCACCTCGAACCCTGGTCGTAATAAGAGCTATCTAGCTTTGCCTCGGATTTCAACTAACAGGAATGCCTGGGTAAAGAGAAACCTAAGGAAACAAGTCATTGGAAAAAGTCCTTCAAGTTAGCTGTAGCAGTACCCCCTTATTTGTCCTACAATTTCCTCCATCCTCCATCCTATTCCAGTAGCTGATAACTAAGAACATTAGTTTTATGCGACTTGTCAAGCTCAAATGAAAAGAGAGCTAACTTTAATGACACTGCAATTAATCGCCCCAATAGACAGACAGCTAAAAGACAAGATATTGACTTCATTAAGGATAATGTATTATGTCATTAAGTTGGTAGGGTCACCTTGTGTATCACACATGCCTGCTAATATATTGGCATTTTCCTCAAATAAGATAAATTCAGATATGAGTGATAAAGCTGATTAGAAAATGTTTAATCTAAAGAGGCTACTTTCCTTATACCCCTGCTCCATAGCCCCAGGTAGAAGTGAAGTCTTAACAAACCATTACAGACCCAAGATTATCTCAAATACCAGATCCAACTCATTTATAATTTGATCCTTCTCTCCTTCATTTCTACAGTTAAAAGGTATCTTAACTGATAAAAGTTGGAGAGCTTTTGGCAATTTGATGGGTCCCATGCATCAGTTGGTGGGGCATTGTTTTTAAACATAGTACCTGTTCAATTTTGAACCTTCACATGCCCCAAAATTCAGATGAAAACAGTCACATGTTCTTGGTAACCTGGGGCTAGGCTAGGGTTTAACCCTATCAGGATAGGCTTCCAATGCTGCTCAATTAAGAAGAAGAATTGTAATACAACTCAGCTCCAAAATAGGTCATTCTTTTTAATGAGATAACATCTCTTTGAGGCTTATCTATGGGAGTTGGTTGACTTAAATAAAATCATTTTTCATTTTAGACTGGAGTATTAACAAATTAAGATACATTTGCCAAGGCTTATCTTGGCACTTTATTTCACATAAATAAAACAAGGGCTTTTTAAAAAAATTATTTATCTTCAATTAATTCAGCAAAAATATAATCATAGTTCAAATGTTTTCTGAAGCTGAGAAATTAATTGCCTTGGAAAATATTTTGCCATTCTCTGAACTGATAAATGCTTTCACAAAATACTTATTTTGGGGGTGTTAGGACTTCTTCCCCCCACTTAAATATTAAGTTTTTATCCAATAAAAAGAATGAAAATTTTATAACATTTCATTTAATCTAAGCAAAATGCTTATTTATAATTAGGGGCTTAGTCCATAAACAATATGTGGATGACAACAAACCAAAATAAAGATGAAACTGGAATGTTAATTGCGACATAAAATACTGAAATGTGTGGCTAGGTGAATAAAAGGTATAGATGTGTGAATATACATATTAGATACATGTTTGTACATATACAAATAGATAAAATAGACTCACACCCAGAGACCATGTATAAATATAATATCGAATCCTCAGATCATACCAGGAAGGGATCTCCACAATTACCTATCTCTCAGGATTTCTTCATTTTAAGGATATAGCTCCGGAGACATGAAGCAATTTGCCCACATTCACAAAGGAGTTAGCCATTATAATAACCAGTCCTCATGATTCCCAGGCTATGGGCCTTTCCTCCAAACCTCTGCACTACTTCTCCCTCACACACATGTATACATATTTTTAAATGCTTTTCACATCCACACATAGAACTTTCTGGATTGTGTCTCTCTTATTAGGTCTTATATAAGACCTAACAGACTGGTGCCTTACAAACAAAGATGATTAAAAAATAAACAGGTGATATCCTACCACTCTTGACCAAATAAATGACCTAAAAACTCATCACCTGCTCACTCAGTCGTTCAGGTTAAAAAAAAGAAAACAAAGGAGGTGGCACACCACTGAGGCCAGAGCAAAACCTGTGATTTGATGCCTCCCGTCAAGCATGGCCAGCACACCCAAACCACGTGTTTTCTTCCTGCTGTTGCTACTGACATTAAAATCACTTGCGTGATTTTCCAGACCTCCAAGAGGGCAGGACTGACAGCAGCAAGAAGCATCTCAGTTGCTTGTGGACAGACGCTTTCCCAGCGGTATAAGGAGGACTTCCTGACACTCCCTCTCCAAACTCACTGCTAATTACCAACACCTGCAGCCCTTCACGCCTAGCCATCTCTTTTAACCTAAACCTTCATCTTTTCTATTATTTCCATTAAGGCTGTCAAAGCTAGAAGTTTGGGAACCTTTCTCTGTGACCTTGGCATTTCTTTGCAGGCTTAATGTATTGGCATTTTTTTCTCTGACTGCATCTCTTCTCATTTGTCATGATTATTGCTGAATTTTTCAACTGTCATTCCCAAACGTAAATCAATGGTTGTCTACTTCCCCTTTGTCATATCTGCACAGCAAACAGCCTTTCCCTTCTAAATGAAGCTTCCTCCCTTTCCATCCATTAAAAAGGGCCTGTCTGCAGGAGAAGTCAATCCTTTGTTAGGTCATTGCATTTATCACGCTTCCAATCAGTGCCTGACACACTTATTCAGCCAGGTCTTCAACTGCACAATCGTTGTTCATCTGGGGGTTGCGCCATAATTTATTTATGCATGGTGTTTTCACTATCCATCTTGGGCAGTTTTAAATTTTTCACCCCTGCCCTTCTCTTCCTCGAGACCTTCAATGCTTAGAGGGAATTTGGGGGTGGAAAGGAAGGAGTATAGTGTTAGGGGGAAGGGGAGGGAGTGGAAAGGAAAAGAATAAGGAGCTTTGTTTCTGTGGTGGTGGCTGTAAGCAAGTTCCCTTCTCTGTGAGAAACTAAGTGCAAACCAAGAGAGACATTGGATTGGGGCCTGGAGCTTCAATTACAGAACACAAGCCAGGAGACCCTCTAACCATGAAGAGTGTCCAAGAGGGACAATTCCCAAGATGTACTAAATGAGAGTCAAGTTCTGTCAAGTTTAATAAGACTTCTTTATAAGCGCATTGGTTCCAATCATGATACAGAATACTTTAAGAAAAAAAAATGTCTAAGATGGAAAGGGAGCAACCATTTTTAAAAATTTATACCTCCTCCAAGTAGCTGTTTAGCTTAAAATAAGCCAGTATGTGTTGCCATGAAATTCTTGGGCGAACATGGGACTGATACCAACACCACTAGTGGGTGTTGACTAAGGTCCCCAGAGCACCTATCACGCAGCACCTGGACCTTGCACACTGAGCAGGTTTCTCTTCCCCACCTATCACAGATTCCGGTTCTCATTATCACCCTGGTTCTCTCCCATTAGTACACATTATATTCTGTTGGAAGAAAATATTTAAATGGAAGAAATTCAAGCCTTCTCTTTCCCTATAACTGCTTTCAACTCAGGGAAGGAACTCCTCCAAAAGTGGCCAGGAATCTACTGGCTGCCCAGCACTCCCCTGGCATCTCCACTCTCTCATCAAGGCACCCAAGGCAAAATAAGACACAGAATGACAATTCCAGGACATGATTAATGTCTGTCTTCCTCCTTGTGTCAAAAAAAGAAGAGTCATAGAAAACCAATGGGTTGATGCAAAGAAAATATCTAATAGGAAAAGAGTACTCTGAGATGTTTAATAAACATAATTACGTATTTTATACCATAATTCATTGATAAAGTCATTCATTCCTAGTTCATTCCTTATATCAATAGGTGATGCTTTTCCCCTCCGCAGGACACACAAACACACATTTTACAGATGCAGAGATTAAGGCCTGCTATTGTTGAATAGCTTGCCTGAGGCCACAGAGTTAACTATCTAGACTGGGGTTTGCTTGGTCCTTCAATCGCTAACTAATGAGAATCCTGAGAAGGTTCCTGATGTAGTTATGGCTGATATTATTCTTAGTGCTATTTACATGTGTGCACTATATTATCTACACAGCTGGAGATAAGAAGGGGATAAGCAGGTCTCCAATCCTTTTATAGGCAAAAGCTTCTCTAAACAAAGCCCATATTGCAGTGCACAACTACAGGGACCTAAAAATATATCCTCAGCAAAAAATACAAGTCACCAAAAAATACTATATCACCACCTTCTCTTCAATTTAGCTAATATCTTCCCACATAGCTCACCAATTTTCCACACAATTTGTGAAGCTATTTCTATATGGTGATAGTGGGTCTAGAGTACTAGACACACCACTGCAGCAAATTCATGATCAGAGAAGAATTTCTGCTTCATCTACATGATGGTCCTACAGCATCTTACAGTGCCTATATTGTACTCTGGACCTTCCATGACCTCAATTACTGTGTCAGGAAACAACCATGGGCTGGATCTACTGCTCTTTACAAAAACAGAGTCTTGTTTTCATGCAAACACTACAACGTAGCCATCACAGTATCTGAAATATGTTCTTGTCCTCAAAGTCCTTATCTAAGTCCGAATGTAAGTACTCAAATCAAGTCTTAAGCTAGTTCCTCATTAGTGATGTATCAGAGACAATTTACATGGTTGAAGGAGGAGTGATATATTGAAAGATGAAGTGTCTAGTGAATCTCATCAGCCAATCTCCTTCAATATCCTCCTACAGCATTCCAGTAGCCTATCTTTTTAGCTTGATCATTTGCTTGAAGGCGATGATAAGATGAGATTCCTGTCCACAACTTCTTTAAATCTGGACCTACTGTCAGAAATGATAGTGCCTGGAAAGCCATATGTTGAAAGTACCTGTGATTATTTCATAAAGGGCTAGAATTAGAGCATCTGTGAGCACCTTGGGTGATTCTGAAAAAGGAATCTATGCCTGAATAATTCTGCAGAACTTATTCTTGATGAAGGCTCTGGTCAAGTAACTTTATAGTTTACAAAACATCTTTGCATACATCATTTTTGGTAGATTATGTCAAATCTTGACATTATGTTTAATCATCTTTAACATTATAATCCCTTCTAGACTCCCAAATTTAACTTCTAGTAAGTTCCTTAATGCATACAATTTATAAAAGTACTGTGTATAGAATGTCCAAGGTAAAGTGATAATTATTTTCTGGAATAAACAATTTTTTTTAAGTTTGTTTATGGTTAGATAATTTACTCAGGCTGATTGCTTACAACAGCTGAGTGCCTATTGAGCTGTTCTATAGTTGTCTCTTCTATTACAACTGACTGGAAGGAGAACCCCAGACATGTAATTTGCATTTGTGTAGTTTATCTGACAGGATGTGTAGATCAGAAGCTTTAAATCAAAATCATGTGGCAGGATAACATCAGTGTTTATTCATCTTCCAGGCTCATAAGCTAGTATAGTCATAAGAAAAGAGCAAAAGACATTATGTGTATACTAACATAATCAAGCTTGGAAATAAGAACTCAAAGAAACTCATTATTGGTACAAATGATAATGGTTGGTTTTTGAGATAGTTCAGAATTTTCTTGGTTCTCACAACAGCAGCAAAATTAACTTCATGAACCTATGTTTTGTTGAACTATATAGACTGTGTATAACTTAGAATCTTGTGGCCAAACATAGCTTCAACATGGTGAGATGAAGAAATCACAAGATAAAACACAACAGTTTTTGGCTGATCCTGATGTGTGAATTTATTCTCCTAAAGCAATAAACATTGAAGGCTCTGAATATGGCTACACTGCTGACAAAGCCAGCTTCACAGATAGGACTTTCCCAGTAGGAGAATCAGATAGCTCCAAATGCTGATGAGGGAGGATGTTAAGAGCCCTGGAGAGCCTTGAAGTTCTCTCTGTTAAAGAGTATAAAATAGGCCTAAGCATTCTTCAGTAAATTTCATTGAGAAACTCTGGTTTCACATGTTTCTCTTCCATTTAGATCCTTACCTTGTAAGAATAATAGCGAGTCTCAAAAGTATTTTGGCAATTCTATTTCCAATTATCATTGTTGTAGATGGTACTCCAGCTAATATCCTAGAAATCCTAGAAATCTGAGTCTTCCATTCCTTAAGCAATGAAAATTCTGAACTGAAGGCCCAAAATTTAAAATACTACCCAATTAGTGCTAACAGTTTAGACACAGTAACAGTTATTTATAAGTTTGGGTGAGATCAAATTTAGCAGTGACCTTCCCACATTTTTTCTTTCCCAAGACACCTGCAAGATGATTGACTGACCTCTGATACTGGAAGTGGGCTCTGCTTTGCCTATTGACAAAGCCCATGACATCTCCAGAAAGTCTTACCTTCCTGGGCTCATACAGTTGATTCCACCCTGGAGAGGTACTCAGGTTCTTAAACTTGTTTTTTGGCTCTCAAGCAAATCAATGCAGTGACTGGAACTAGATGAAACAGGAGTATCATCTTCTCCTTGTCTGTTCCCTAAAAATGTCTTAGAAATTCAGTTGACAAAATCCTGCAACTTAATCCAATGATGTCAAAACTTTAGTGTCCTTGCAAGATGTTCTAACAACTCCAAGAGTGACAAATGCCATGTTACTTGGAGAATCCAAGCAGACTGTCCATAAAGAAGATTGTAGATTAAATTTTTATTAGGCTTATGAATTAGATTAAACAACCTCAAATATCAAATTTGGGATTCTATTTTTCTACTGTCCAAGATTACCTCTCTTCTAAGAAATCACAATCCTACAGCAAGTCTTCACCTAACGCTGGCAATAGGTCCTGCGACTTCAAGTGAAATGACATATAACAAAAAAAATTACCATGTCAGATTAATTATGATATAAACAAGAGTTAAGTTCCATTAAGTTCCTGTTGTATCTCATCAATGGTATAAAAAAACAACGTTGAACCAAATGACATTACTCAAGGACCTGCTGCACAAACTTCAGCAACATCACTAAATGAATACTGTATTCTGAAAGAATACACAGCAGGTGTGATGAGGTGAGGACTGTCACAGCATCTTTGACAAATGGTTTACTAAGAATATACCCTAAAAGGGTCTTGACCAATTATCAATAAATAACCTAAATTATCTTCAATCTAACAGTTATAATAATTGAAACCAACAACAGCATTATCATTGTCATCTAATGTTGACTTACTATAGAATTTTTCTTAGTTATAAATCCAAGAGTAGGACCATTAGGTCAGACAGTACATATATTTGGTTTGGTCAATACTTCCAGATCAAAATGGCTGCTTCAGTCTACACTACCACCAGCAGCATGTAAGGGTGCCAATTTCCCCTCATCTTTAGATAAGGCACTAAGAAATTCCACAAAGTGCTATATCTATGAAAAGCTTAAGCTCTGCACTGCAAAAAAGCCTACCCTTATTCCATTCTCATTTTACTTCATAAAATTTAAATTTCCCAACAATGATTGATGGTTCTGATGAGAATGTTTATAAAAGATCTTAGTCTTAAGCAAAGCAGGTGAAAGAACTATTATTAGATATGTTTAAGCTTCATGAACCATCAGAAGCAAGCATAAATCTACTCAGGACTCTCAGGATACTTTCTTCAGAATAAAAGCCTCTCAGTATATGATTCCAAGGAAGTAGAATCACTGATAAAGTCTTCAATATGCTTCACAGTATGAATAAAAGGTAACAAGGTTTGCCAAGGACTCAGGGTAGAGATTGTATTCAGTTATTTTTCAGTAGTACCTAAGAATGATTTGGCACAGTACTTGTTATCAGACTCATTTTTAAACAGGTGCCCAACACAGAATTTTGGGAAGGGAAGCCTCTAAGGAGAGCCTGAACAAATCTCCAACAACATATGTTAGTATTTTTTGGCAAAAAAAAAAAAAAGTGAGTGGAAAAATGCTGGTCATCCTATTTCATTGTAAACTTCAACTACAAGATCCCAAAAGTAATAAAACAGAAACTCAGACAAAACCAAAAGATCTGAAAGACTAACCTCCAGTGGTCTCTGGCACTTTGGAAACAGTCCAACTAACACAGAAATTGAAGGGCTGGGTAGACAAGGAGCCCGTCAATGTCAGGGTTCATTTCCCTTGGCCTGGCTTTGAGAGCTCAACAGAAATGAATGAACCATCTTCTGTGAACAGAGGAAGCTACTAAACTGATAATCCCCTATCACACAGAAAGGCCATCTTTAGGTTAGTGCAGAAAAAAGTACCCATCTATCTGCTGGAGACACACCACCCCAGTCATATGTTAAACAAAGAACTAACATAATCCCTCTACTATACAAATTATTAGCTGTGTGTCCTTGGGGGAATTACTCAGCATCTCCAAGACTCAGTTTCCTCACTTCAAACAAGATGATAAAGACTAATCCACCATGGTGCTGGCAGACGTAAATGAGATAAGAGGTGGTCAAGGACAGTACCTAGGACACAGGCCTCACAGTATGGCTAAGTGTACATCTTCTCTCTTTGAACATGTGAGACACAGATTTACACATGGGTTCTATCAACTCATGCACAAATTTATACTCCCCCATTCACATAGACATGTCATGTATTAAAATACTCAGATATATACTCACCATCAGTACACACACTCATCTGCATTTGGGAAAGGCTTTGTCAACATTTTTCTTCCCTTATCATATTTGCCCTGCGTTGTATTCTAGGGCAAGAGTTCCCAACTCCCAGACCATGAACTGGTACCATGAACTGGCATGAACTGGCCTGTTATAACGGAACTGGGCTGCGCAGCAGGAGGTGAGCGATGGGCAAGTGAGTGAAGCTTCATCTGTATGTGCAGCTACTCCCCAGCGCTAGCATCACTGCCTCAGCAACACCGCAGATTGTCAGGCATTAGATTCTTATAGGAGCACCGGTCACTGCTGACAAAAATGTTAGGGTACTGCCCTGCCCCTGGGTACCGAGGTCTTTCTGATCATAGATGGTGATAGAGCTGAAACAGGGCCCAGTGTGCTTACAAAGCCAACCCCTATTTGGACATCACAAAATTTTGAAAAGTGAGAATTGCAAGGTTTCTTAGGAATAGTCTACTTTGGGTTCTGAACCCTACTTTTTAGCTATGTAATCATTTCTTCAAAGAAAATCTCACGTAGTGACTCCAGTATGTAAACTAAACAGAGGTACTTGTCAAAATAGGGTGGATATCTAGGGCACCGTCTACTGTCCCCCTCCCCAGGTGACCCTAAGATCCTGCCATAAAACCACTGGGCTCAAGGAAACACCCTGCACTTAGCATATGAAAGAAGCAGGGCCCAGGGTAATAGAGTAAATTATTCAGTGCCACAGGGGTGGTTTGTGATCGTGCAGGACCTAAACCGAGATCTACTGGCTCAAAAGCTACCATTTTTCTTCCAAGTTTCCAAAATATAGCCACCTAAATATCAGCATTTATATTAAGCATTAAATCCATTTTACTAAACAGTAACTACTCTCACTGTATATGATGCACCAAGCTTTAGATGTCAACTAATTTGACTTACTCTCCTTTTCATTGCCCTTATATCTTGCTTAATAAGACATTTTATTCAGATACTGCTGAGGTAATAAAGGAAGAAGCGCGGTTGCCAAATGTACTGCCATTTTTATTTTTAGCTTCACTGGAGTAAGGGGTTATTTTCTTCTGAAAAGGATGAAATGCAGCTGCCGGCCTTTTAAATTGTATCATGCAATCCTGCTTTTGCCCAAGCAATAGATTTCCAGATAACTGCAGTAATCTCGAAGTGTAAAAAAAAAAACAAAATAATAAAAAAAAGCCATTGCCACCCTTCCCAGACTCTGCCCAGCCTCAATTGTAAAGCATCAGCAAAATGGGCTATGTGCACCCATTCCATGAATCTGCTGACCCCGTCCCCCACAAGAGCTAGGAGGCTTCACTTCAAGTTCTGCAGGCAACAGTGCGAAGATCTCGCAATCCCTATTGTTAAAAAAAATGACAATGATAATATCAAATGAACATTTATTGAATGGTTATCACATATAGATGGCTGTTGACTGCTTTATATGCATTATTTCATTTAACTTACACAACAATCCTATGAAATAGGTACTATTATTATCACCATTCCACCGATGAGGATGCTGAGGCATAGAGACTTTAAGCAACTCACTGAAGTTCACCAATTAGTATATGGTAAAGCCAGATTTGAACCCACACCTGCTGGGCTCTGAAGCCTGCACTTATAACCAGTACATCAAACCTGCCTTGTAAATAACCAAGGCTTTGGTATCAGCAGACCTGAGTCCAAGTCTAGTACACTGTTTACTAGCTGTGTGTCCTTGGGCAAGTTCACTTCTTCATCCATAAAATGGAAACAGTATTACCAGCTTACAGTCTCATGGTGGGGAATATGTCTGGTCCCTTGCTTCAAGTTGGAAAGTCCTTGCCCTTAATACTTAAATTGTAGGCTCAGGGCTACCCCAAAATAATTTTTAAAAATCTGAGTTCTGGTACAGCGAGAATAGGTATGCCTTAAAAATTGCAAAGAGTAAGCTTGGTAAAAGTAGGATGAAAGGGGGAAGGGGAGAGAAGAAAGAAGAGGAAGACTTCTGCTAGTAGGTCTTCTTAGCTGTGACCATCTCCAACAAACACAATGGAACCAGCAGCTGAGGAAGAAGATGGGCATATCTGTACCAGCTGAAGACTTACTTATACAATTTGACATTGGACTTTATGCACATACTTTACACTTGGGATCTGTGTAGTCCTAGGAGTTAGAACAAGGATCAGTGGGTAGAAATTTCAGGGAAACACGTTAGGCTCATTCTAAGAAAAAACTTCCTACTTGTCTCAGGTACCTTGTTTTGCATGCCCCTGGAGAATGGGAAAGCCTATCTGCTGAAGATCCCTGAGAGGGGTCAATGAAATAACAGTTCCAAACCTAAAATTCTTTGATTCAAGAGTCAAAATTCCAATTATGTCTCTGAATATCCAATGAGCCCAGCAGTGTCACTGTCCAGCTTTTAGATTTGCTGCATCCAGAGTGCAGCATGCAGCCCTGGGGAAGGCTTCTGAAAGACAGGCCATGCCACCCAGGTCTCACAAGATGCAGAAAGACAGTGGCGAGTGTGTGTGTGAGCTGTGTAGAATTCTGGGAGTTTTTTCTCTTGGTATCAGACAGGATAAGAAAAACCAGAATTCCCCAGGAGAAAAACAACAAAATCTTCTGATGGGCCAGGAAAACAGCCCACTGAATATAAAAACACAAATTTTGCTTGTTTACAGCAAAGTTACGGGCCCAGAAAAGCATGATAATGGCAATGTGACCAGGTACCAGACTGTGGTGGCACCCCACTGTAACCCATAAGACATGCCCTGGCAGAACTGAAAGATGTAGATGCAATCCCAAATGGTCATTTATGCCCATAAATCACCAAGGAAGATCCCACTAATTAATCCAGTTAATGAACAATTTCATACTGTACTGTGTGAATTCAAAATAAGGGCAGGCTACCAGCTCACATCTCTACCCAGGTCCCAGGAAGACCAGAGCAGAGGTCCTCATCTTCTGGAATCTGGTTTACTACAATCTAGAACTAAATGCTATGTGTAAGTATATATTTATTTTTAAAGCACTAGACTAAAAATTTCAGATGCGAATTTTTATTCTGGCTTGAAAGCTGACTTACCTGTGCGACCAAGACAACTCTTCAGCCGTCATTTGGTCTTTCCTCTCCGCTGTTCCTCTTTTAACACTAGTAACAGCACAGAGAAGACATCTCCATTGCCTTGTTCCTTCCCAGGCAGCTCATCCTGCTTTGACTGATACTGATGTTTAATTCTAATAAAATCCTTCCCAGAATGCATTAGATACACAAACAACAGTGATAAAACAGGAATCAACTTGGCATCTAAGTGTATCCCCACAAACTCACACAAACATAGCACACTGATTAAAAACATGGACTCTGGTGTCAGACTAACAGAGTCTGAATCCTAATTCTACCACTTCCTAGCTGTGTGACCTTGTGCAAGTTAGTTAACCTCTCTGTGTCTCAGATTTCTTATCAGCAAAATGGCACTATTAATAGAACCTACCTCATAAGGTTGTTATAGGAGTTAAAAGGATTAATATACCTAGAATACTGCATGGCGCAAAATACATGCATTTGTTAAGTGTCTGCTGCTGGTGCTCACTACTACTACTTCTAACATGTTCTCCCTTCACAACCTGCAGAGTTACTTCTTTGGAAAAAAGCCTCTCTCCAAACTACTGTAACAAATTGAAAACTGTCTTGCAACTGTATGCAGTTCGAGTGTTTGGATGGTTTTCAGAAGATATTTTTAAAGATACACAAAATTTTCAGACACAAAATATTTTTAATATGTTCAACTACCATATTCCAACCACTGCTAGACTCTAACAGTCTCAAGCAACTGAGGCAATTAAATCGTAAAGACATGATGTGTGTTATGGCATAAGTACTCCAAGGCCTGATATAAAAATGGTCATTACCAGCCAGGCCCCTGCAAGATGACCAAATTAACCTCACTGCCAGGAGTATATTAGGGAAGAATAATAAATTATTCAAACCTAATGCTGATAGAGCAAAATAAATTTGTGGAAAAATCACCAGATTATTGCATTTTAATCATGATCCTATTGTATGGCTAAAGTGTTAAGTCCTTCTAGCAGTCTGGCAGAAGATAAGCTAGCCCGCCCCCAAGTGACTTGATATCAGTGTCATCCCTGAGAGAATGGACAGCATAACCTGAAGGGAAGAAAAGGTCAACAGATAAGACTGTAGATCTGAAAAGCCAGAAATATGCCAAGGCATACCCAGGTGTACTTGTAAGAAAGCCACCCATTCAGCCAGAGTAGCAGGTGGCCATTCGGATGTGCATGTGCTTTCTCTTAAATCACACTTTTCTTCAAAAAGCAGAGAGAAACCCCCAGCCCCTCAAATTTAATTCACTGGCCCTTGAGAAAAGGGGGAAGAATCATAATAGAAAAGAAAATATTCTGAAAAATGCCTGAGAAGATGCCTCCCCCATCCCCTTTCCACTGTCTGTCTGCTCTCCAGCACTGCTCCCTGCTGCCCCCCCCCAACCCTTGTTTAATGTCTCTAACTTTATGCCATGTTCTCTTCCTCTTTCAGCACGGCTGAGCAAAGCTGACAGGCGGATTTCTTTGGTTTTCAGGGTATTAAAGCCACTTTCCCGCTCTGACAGCCTGTTCTACTCTGCCACCTTATAGCTCTGGCTTCACACTCCTCTGGGCAGCCAGTCCTTCCTGACAGACCACTGTCACTTCCCATCATCCTCTCTGTATATCCTGTTCTCTCCCCCTCAGCACGCATCCCGACTTTCCAACCAATGCAATTATTTTTTTTGACAAGCCATCCATCAGTTTTAACTTTAAAAGCACTTTCTGCTGATATCCATTGTTAAATCCTTTGCTTTTTTATGGGGCTTGCATGAGAGAATATGATATCAGACATTCAAACTACCAAACCATGTAAATTTACTTTGTTCTCAGCTATGTTTCCAATTTCACGTCCAATTTTTCGGTACATTATGCGTAGTTGTTGTGCTTAATATGATGTTGTCAAATCCCATTAAAGTTCACTGCATTGCATGGCTTTAAAAACAGGTTACAATTTGCATTCTATAAAGAAAGGAAGGAGTGCAGTCTGAAGTCAAGCTGAATCTTATTAAAATTATCTGTTCAATTGTTACATTTGTAGATGGAGTAATTTTGAGGCATTAGCTGAGACACATATGAAAATGTCAGCGTGCCAACTAACGACAATGAGAGCAAAAGGAATATCTCTGTGAAACTCAATAAAGCTCCTTTGCTGGTGACATAAATTTGATGATAATCCGAGGAAATGAATAAGGGACCATCCCATTTGAATAGGAATTACCTTTTCTATTAAATCACTTTGGTATGTTTCCACTTGGCCTACATCTTGATCCTAGGCCACAGTGAGCCTCTGGAGACTTATTCTAATACAAGGGTGGAGGGAGAAGTCCAAAGAATTCATATCATAGAAGGTCAGTCCTCTGAAGGGCATAATGTTTGGAGGACTCTTAAGACACACTCAGAAAGAGTCTCTAAAGATATTTTCTTCCTGTTTGGAACAAGCACAATGCTCTCCTATGTAGCATAGCATATGGATAATTTCATTGCTCTACAAGCAAATATCTGAGCACAGAAAACTCAGGGGGAGGGCAGTTGGAATACAAACATATATTGAAAAGGGAGAATGCTTAGGGTGCTTCTAGAATGAATAGGGGATGTGCAGGAAGGACTTAAGACAGATTTATGAGATTTGAACTAATAACAATGATAGTTTCTAGGGGTTTTCCTCTCCTATGAAGTGCCTATCCCAGCTGCATTTATGACAGCACTGATTTTTACATGTCTTGTCTTTAAATCTAGTCTCTGATTTTAAAGGTATCCATCACTGGCACTGTGCAGAATTATGACATTGGGGCATTATTAACTGAACCATTGACTTCATTGACTATAA
This sequence comes from Macroglossus sobrinus, assembly GCA_004027375.1. Lineage (NCBI taxonomy): Eukaryota > Metazoa > Chordata > Mammalia > Chiroptera > Pteropodidae > Macroglossus > Macroglossus sobrinus. Next base: position 139,480 of record PVKZ01000155.1, on the reverse strand, counting down.
CAAGTTGAATTTTTGTTTCACACACAAAAAGTATTCCCAGTACAGACATCTACACCCCCTTCAAAGTTATTTTATTAAGAACACCATAATTTTAATTTTTCCAATACTGTCAGTATTTAGGTAAGCCACAATGATAAAGAATAAAATTCAGTGACTATGGAAGATATAATGAGGTGCTAAGGAAGTTGGTGCTGAAGCAGGGAGAAAAGACAGAGTGCGTTTAGGTTAGGCTCAGACAGTGACTTACTGTGTGACCTTGGGAACATCACTAACCTCTCTAGACCCTCCTTTTTATTTGTAAAATGAGAATGAGTATTATTTAAAGGTTTTATGAATATTAAATTAGATAATCCATGTATAGTATGCCCTGTATATTCTGCCACATTGCAAGAGTTTTATAAATACTCGGTATCATCATAATCATTATTACTACCACTATCAATAGCATGAAGAACAGAGTATAGAAAATAAAATGGCTAGAATGAGGAGAAAGTCTATTAAGAGGTCTAGGTTGGATATGAAAATGAGTGTTTGGGTTAGATGTAGGGACAGCAAATAGGTTTCAATTCTCATGATAAATCTAGTCCTTTGGTGGCTACTTTCATAATGTTGAGAAATTCTGAGACCTGATCCAAGTTCTGGGAATAGAGTAATGCAATCAATGACTCATGTCCATAGTGAGAAGTACAGAGTGGCATAAAACAAGTATTTTGAATAGACAGCCATTAATGTTCAGACCCCGCATCAAAGGATAAACATAAAGTAAGGATAAGAATCTGAGCAAGGTGTTCACATCTAACCATGCAAATGAAAAGTAGGTGGCAGAAGGCTACTTCCAAACTATCCAACAAGAACCAAGGAAACAGACAACAGAGCTTCCAACAAGGGCCATTCCACACCCTTCTCCAGGTCTCAATGCATTTATGTCCAGGGTCTACCCTGCAATGGTCATCTCAACCATTCTGATACACTAAGGAAGGAAAACTGAAATAAATTTCATGTTGTCAGGCCAGGAAAGAAGAAAAGAGACCATTAGGTGGCAACAACTAAAGCTTCAGAACAGGAGCTTTCTGTCTGAACAGTGAGAGGTTTTCCAGAAAGGGAGAAATTGGTTCTAAAAGGTAGTTCGCTGGATGGAACGTGGAAGGAATGAGATGAGTGCCATGACTTCCCCCTCCCCAAATTAGGAAGTCTGGCCTCCTGGGTGAGCAGGAGACAGATATCAACTCTAAATAAAGACTTGTTAGAATTTTATATTTGGTTTTTCTTGCTCACCACAGTAGAAGAAACAGAAAAGAGAGATAAAATGTAAACGGGGATCAATGGGGAAAATAGGTATAGGGCAGAACAACTGAAGGGTGAAGTTTACTTCTAAGGCACATTAATAAGTCTACATGATAGAAAATGGGGGTAGAATCATAGAATAGGAAGCTCATCAATGTTAAATGACCCATCAGGAAGGATGTGAGGTGGAAAGGGGGGCATGTAAGCACAGTTTTAAGAAAACTTCTTCACAATAAGAGCTTCTTGAAATTTTACATCTTCAAAATAAAACACACCTTAACTTGGTTTTAAACTAACTTGAGGAGCCACACTCTTACTCCAGAAAGTCCCTTTGGGATTTACAAGATAGATGCATCTGACATGGGTGTGGGTATAGCTGCATGCATACACACACAGCCTTTTTTTCTGTCTCAGCTGGAGATCTTTAATAACTACTCTAAAATTTTTACAGATTGCCTCCTACAGGAGTAGAGATTCAGCTTCACACACTCTGTCCAGGTAAAAATATTTCTTAGCATGAGTTTCCCTGTTTGAAGGCTAATAAGCCCTAAACATTGTCCATTGCCCTCTGGGTGACTGGAGCAGATACTGTATATAGGCTCACATTGGCATATCCTGATCTGTATTCATCCTTCCACACATATATATCCTGTCCACTACTAGAATGGGTGTCCTTTGAGAGCAAAGACCATATAGCCCACTACTTTATGACTCAGTATTAAAAACCCACCACCTAATATAAAACAGAACCTCAACAAATATGTCTATTTGAGGAAAACAATATCAAGCAGCAATGATTAAACCTAAAATAGTGCATAAGAACCAGGTCTCCAGCAACTTGAAGTTTTTATTTATTTATTGTTTTTTGTTTATTGCCAAATCTCATATCCTATTAAAGATTTACATGTCAGTGGCAGAAATATTCCTGCTTAAATATCTAAAGAGTGACTCCATTTGTTTCTATCTACATTATTAATTTGATTGGTTTTAAACTTATTGGATATGAGAGGCATTAGACAGACCACACACAAAATGAGCTCCCTTCTCTCTAGGAAATTACTCTAGTGAAACAAGATGGCCCACCCACACACCCTCATGCCCGTCTCTGGAGGGTGAGATCATGCCTGCAACTTACAAAGCTGCAGGCACGTGTGGAGAGGAGGTGGCAATTCCCGAGATTCTGCAAGTTGTCAGTGTTTATTGAGCACATCCTATGACTGGTATTGTAAAACCGTGCTGGGCTGTGTTTAGTTTTCTATATTCTTTTGGCTATTTGAGAATGTTCTAGAAAATCCTAGTTCTATTATACTAAGTATTATACTAAGTTAGTATTATACTAAGTATACAAAGACTCAGACCCTGGACTCGGCTCTGCCATAGCCAGCTATGTGATTATCTTTAGAATTTTTCATCTCCCTACATTGGCTCCCTCATCTGTGAAATGCATGGAGAAGGTTAGATTGGATAGATTGTGACACTGATCTGTCATCATACTTTTAAATTCCTGTCAATTCTATTATCCTAAGATTACTGACATTACTAGCTGGGTGACCTCTGTCCTTTGTTTTCTTGTAAAACATCTGGCTTCCTGAACATGAAGCTTCTACAATCATTTCTAAGTCATAGACATCCCCAAAGAATGCTCATGAAGTGCTCATAGAAAAATTATAAATGGTCATACTGTAATTCAAATGAGACATAGACAAAAATAGTCCCAGTGAGTAGTATCAAATCTGGACTTCTTGAGGATGGTATACATTCCAGGTTTGCTTGGGATAGTATATTCTGACCTGAAGAGGTTTTGAAGGTCTCTTAGGAGTTAGCACTTAAAGGGGAGAAGCTTTCCAAAAAGATGTATTCACCAGGCTCAGGGGCTGGGAATGTGGGGATGGCCTGAGCAGGGGGAGACGAGTGCCCCAAATCCCAAACCACAAAGAAAATCACGCTTGAGGGCTGTGGTACAAGCAAAAGAAAACTGACAAACCAGGTTAAGGTCAACTCAAGGGACTGAGTGAAGGTAATGCTGTATTTCAGAGAGATAAAGGAAGAGGGAGGAAGAGATAATTAATAATTCAGGGATAATGAATTTTTGAAAAATCAAGTTTTAAAAAATTCTGCCTACTCAGACATGGCAGGGTAGCATCACAAGGACTCAGAGCAAATAGAAGCATTTCTCCAATCCGCAGGGCCACCTCTGGACCTTCTTCAGGCTATGCATCCGAGGTGAAAGGGAACATATCCAATCACACAGATGCTGCCATGAAAGCTGCAGTATTTTAACTGTAGCAACAATTTTACAAGATGTTCTAAGGATTCTAAGTATCTTCTTCCAGGGAGTGACCCCTGGAGTTTTCACTAGATGAGCTCCAAAGACTCCCCAGTTGAGATTCCATGAGTCTAAAAACCTACAACTCCATTATAGAGAAGTATTTCTGCATCGTAGAGGAAGGAGTAGGTTGAGTGCCAGGTGCTGAGCTGCTGCCACACTGATGTCTGGCCACGTGCACTGATGACAAAGTGTCCTTATGCTCCAGTTCACCTTCATGACACCAAATGGAACAAAATCTTTAAGATCACCTATATGCCACTAAAATATTTTCTAAATAGTGCCAAGAACCAGAATATGCAGACCAACTAGGTAAATGAATCTTGAATTTATACTATTCTTCTTAGCAAATCAAAATTAAACTTTACTTTTAGCTTCAGGGCTGTCCATAATGAGTCCCATACAAAGCCACGCTGGGGAAGGCTGGGAGCATGAACGGGGGCCAAGCTCCCCAGCTTGTCATGCTGGCTCTGTCTTTTGTTAGCTCTATGATCTCAGTCAAGTTACTACATCTCTCTCTGGACCTCAGCTCCTCCTATCAAAATTGGAAATGATAATGGCACCTGCTCCAAAGGGTCATGGTGAGGATTAAATAGTTAAGATATGTAAAGCACGTTGAATCATGCCTAACACTTAGTAAGCCCTCAAAGGAATGTTACTTTCTCTTTTTACTCTTCAGGACAAATCCTCCATATCAATTATGTCCCTCTCTTCACTGTCCTTTCCCAACTCCCAGCTATTGGAGAGAGTGGCTGTCTATGACCTATCCATGTCAGCTTCCTTCCTGCACGGTGCCTGGGTTGAAATAAAACAGGTGTATGATTAATGTCTGTAAGCTGAATAAGTAAATAAAGACAAAAATGGGACAAGTCCCCATTAAGGCCCCCACACTCAGACTCACCTACTCTCTGCTGCTATCCAGAGTCAAAGCCCCTCTTCTCTTCCTGGCATGATTCTACCCATTGCTCATGGCTCAATTTAGGACCTCTGCTCTATGAGGTACTAGAAAGTAGAAATAGATCAGTAGTTAAGATTATAGTTTTACAACCAGACTACCCAGGTTCAAATCCCAGCTCTTCCACTTACTAAACCCTAGTGAGTCTTAACTTTTACCCAACACCACCTAAGTGCCACTCTGAACACTTTATTTCCATTAAATCCTTATAGAAACTTGGAAGAATATACCCTTACCACTCTGAAGGCAAAGAAACTGAGGCTTGCAGAGGTTTATTTGCGCAAGGTCACTCTGTTCACACTCTGCTCTTTCCTTCTCCTATTGTGTCTACTCCCAATGACTCCTTTTTAATTTGATTTCTTTTTTCACTTTCCTGCCTTGTTGTGAAGTAGAAAGGACAAAATGCACCATTCTGGGGCCAGTTTCTGACAGCAGGTCTAGCTATCTCCAAGTCTGTGCTTTTTCTTAGTACCTGGCACAGGGCTGGCTAGAGAGATCACAAGATAATGATCAATTAATTCATACTTGTTCCCCTCCACAGATTCTAGACTTAGTCTGACCATACTAACATCCCTGGATACAGAAAACCAGCTCTTCATTTAGAGGCAGTGTTTGGGATGGGTCCTTCCTAAAACTGAGCCTGGGGCCTTCTAAACAGCCAGCTATGAAGTCAGTGCACAGCACTGACCATGGACAGCAGAGATCCATATTCTCTAGAGCAACCCACCCCCAGGATGGGCTGCCACAAGCACCCCGAGAACACAGCCAGGGTATCATTGAAGCCAGCACCCCCACTGCTGCTGACATCCATGCTGCTTGGTGTGCTGCTAGCTGAGAGAATTCACATGATGGGTTTCAAAAACACAGAGCACTGGAGCTACCTCTGTCACCCGGAGACAAGAGAGAGGCCACACATATCCAGGTGGTACTGACATCCTGCTTCTTTATACCTTATATACTCTGTAACTTACCCAGCAATGCTATTCCTTATTCATAGCCTGCAGAGCAGGCACCTTATCCTGTTTCTATTCCTTGGCAAAGGAGACCACAGGCCCTGCCATCATGTCCACACAGCAAACTATTGCTAGGTTTATGTAAATACCATGGAAACCAGATCCCGAAGACAGAAAGACACTCAAAGAAGCAACTTAACATAAGGTCAACAAGCCCCTTGACAAAAAGTATTTACAGAGCTCTATATTCAAAATACAGCCAACTCTCTGTTTTCCTTCCTAACCCGTAGGCTAAATAGGCTAACGAGATTCACAGACAACATATTAAATGATGGAATTTTCCACACAGCTCAATTTCTTTCTATAAATAATTTTAAAATTATTACTCAATAATGTATTGTAATAAAAAAAAATGCTGACAGGGTCTTCCTCAACAAGTAAGCACCAGTGTGTTTTTGCACCTGGAGACAGAGAACTTTCTTATTATGTGCTCCTGGTGGTTTTTAGGTGTTTCCATAAAGCTGTTGCCGTTATTTATAAGCCACGAGTTACTTCCATTTGCTGTATGCTAAAATTAATAAACACTTAAAGATTCAGAAAAGCAGGGCAGACTAAAGGGTTTGTGCCAGGAAGCCCCGGAGGGGTGGGGCCATCCTTGTAAGTCACTTCTGGCTTTTCTGAGGGAGGCTCTGATTCTACCCACAAGGCAGGAGGTAGCACTTTTGGAGATGAAGAGACACCTGGGGATGAGAAACTGGGAAGGAGGAATCCACCCAGGAAGGGGCTGTTGCCATCCCTGTTGCCTCAGCCTTGCCAGCCCAGAGCTCCAGGGGGAGCCCAGCCAGCAACAGCCACATGTGCTAAGGAGTCTCTGTTGCCGAGCACTGAACTTCTGGCCTACACTCCTGCCTGAATACCTTGGTATTTGCTGGGTCAGCATCCTGCAGGAGCAGTTCATGGCCTGTGGTGGTCAGTGCACATGTACGGGCATGCACATGCACCTACCCCATGCTCATTCCCAGCACCCTCAGAGCTGAAAGTCAAAATTAAAAAAAAGCAACACTATCAAACCCATCGGGCCCTTCCAACTCCTCTACAGACCTCTGTGTTCTTAAACACAATTTACACTATATATAAATGACATTTAAAATAATTATAATTAATGGATCCAATAAGGCCTACTCTAGTACCTATAATTCCAGACCCACTTTAGATGTTGTGTCCTCCAAGAAGCCTTTTCATGGAGTAGGATCACACCCCTCATTAACTCCATAGCAAATGTAACCACTTTTATGACACCTACTGGCCAGCCTAGATTTCTAGCTACTGTATTCTTATCTTATCTCCCAGTAGGACTAGACAGATAGACAGGCTCTTGAATAGACTGTGTCTACTCCTGTCTGTAACACCAGTCACTGGGTCGTGCCTTCTAAACCTGGGTAAGGCAGCGCAGTTCAGTCTAGAGAGGACACCAAGCTTGGAAATTAAGACATGAAGTCGCCAAGGTTGTCCTGCGAGCTGTGATCTTGGGCAAGTCACTTAGCCTCTCTGAAGCTCAGTTCTTTCAACTGTTAAATAAAAAGGGTTAGACATGAAAATTGCTAAGGTTCCTGTCATCTTTAAATTTCTTTGACTTTATAATACAAAGCTTTGGTATCTGTAGTCAGCAGTGACATTCTAACTTAACCCAGCCAGATTACAACTTGTTTTTTTTTTTTTTTTTTTAAATAGGCCAGTGTGTGCTACTGTGGAGAGAGGAATGTATTTTGAGGATTTTTCTTATTTTGCTACTGAATCACATCATACAGACTTTGACCTCTGCATTGGGCCACAGCTGCAAGAGTTTATGTTGCCCCATATTTCCAATATAATACCTGTCTACTGCTATATATGAATGACACTTAAAATAATTATAATTAATTAGTAGATGTCTCATCCATTGAAAAAGTTGTCTGTAATTAAGGTGCCAAATAAACACTTACAAATCAACCCAGTTTACAGAGTAAGATCATTTGAAAAGGACACAAAAGAGGTTACCTAACCATGAGATCTGTATTCTAGGTCAGCGGTGCCCAACCTTTTTGGTACCAGGGACCAGTACTCCTATCAGAATCTAATGCCTGATGATCTGAGGGGGAGCTGAGGCAGGGATGCTAATGCTGAGGAATGGTTGCAAATACAGATGAAGCTTCACTAGCTTGCCTGCTGCTCACCTCCTGTAGTGTGGCCTGGTTCCTAACAGGCCACAGACCATTACTGGTCCGTGGCATAGGGGTTGGGGATCCCTGCTCTAGGTGACATACCAATCACAATTTTGGACCCATAAGAGGGAACTAAAGATCTTCTACCTTACCATAAAATGCAGCTCTGATATTACAAGAGAATATTCACTGATCAAATTATGCTTCCTAACTTTGGAGAAAAAACTGAAAAACATATATGTTAAAATAAGTCCTTGCTCACCAAAACCATAATTTGATGTACTTATATGGCAGTAGAAATGTATCTTTATGATGCAAATTAATGAACAACAACAAAAAAAGCTGCATTTCTGTTGTCCCATGGGATTAATGAAGTCACAAGTTCATTTTTAAATTTGGAGAAAAACACAACACACTAATAGGAGAGGTGAAACACCCTTTATTATAACTAGCTATTTCAACAGCTGGAAGCTAAAAAGCAACCAAATAACAGTGGAGAAAAAAAACCTGCCAGCTCCAATTTTCTCTCCTTTTTTGATCCTTTTACAAGTATGTGTTGCATGTGTTTCGACTATTTTTGAAAAGAAGGTGAAAAAAAAAAACTTGGGCAGTCTTCTCACCATGGTTGCTTTTTGTAGGCCTTTTTTTCGGATGACATTGCTTCATTTAGTAAACCTCTTCTTTGTATCATTTTTGAAGAAACCTGGAAAGACAGGCAGGTGCTTCTCCAGGAACACTGACAGGGGAAATGCATAGGAGGGGCCATGTATCCAAAGGCAGAGACGCGGTCACTTACTCAGGAGGAGGGATGGGCCTTTTGAAGGATGAGTTCACGAGGGATTCAACAGGGAAAACAAGCAAAGACAAGCCTACTCACCTGACCCAGACAGACAAAAAGCCAGACACAACTTCTTAGGTTCCGTGATTTTTTTTCATCCCCTCAATCCTCTCTGGAGACTTCCTGACATGAGCCACTGGGTGTACCTGGGATGACTGTCCTGCACTGTGCCCTTCCATCTATCTCCCCATCTCACAGGACCTGGAGGATGAATCACGAGATTTTCTTTCTCCAAATGATAAATCCTACAGCTATATGAGCAGAGTTGAGAGGACTTAGCTTCCCCATACACCAGGCTGGATTGACTTCTCCATTAGACACAGGGAGCACACTGCCTAGAGCCCATGAAACTTTAAGAGAACAAAAAATGTTTAAATTTCTTTTAGTAATGGAAGAAAAAAAATAAACTCAGGCTGAAGAAAATGTTTTTGTATATAATATTATTTATCTGGACACTGATATTTTTAATACTTTTATGCAGGAAGGGGCCCACGAAGTCCAGAGTACCTAGGACTCACAGAAATCAAGATGAGCCCAATTCTAGATCATTCATGCCCTCGGGGCTCTGTGCGGCCATCTGGGATGCCCTGCTTCAACCTTCTCTTAATTCAGTGCATGAACAGACACAACTTCCACCTCTTCCCTGATTGTTCTGATTAATACCACCTTCCTCTGCCAGTTTGAAATTCTTTAGCAATCAGAGGCCACACAATAGCCTCACATAAGTTTCTATTTCTCCTGTATTTTATTCCTGCTTCTTCATCCTAAAAGACAAACATTATCCCTCACTGCTAAGATCACCAAAAGGCTCACCACTGCCCACGAAAGTCATCTAAAGCTCAGCCTCACATTTAAACCCTTTATAATTAGACTCCTCACAGCTTCTTCTCACATTTCCCCATCCTATCCAATACACCCTGAACCACACCATACCAGACACTCACCATTTTCCAAGTATGCCTAATATTCCTCCCACCTGTAGGCCTTTGCAGATGTTTTGTCAGCCTGGGATGCCCTAGACTTTTCATAGCTTCCTATCAAAAGCCCTACCCAATCTTTAAAAAGCTTGGTGAGGTTTAACCTCTTCCAAGAAGCCTTCCCAGATCCTTCTCTTTAGGCTACATCTTTCCCTCTCCTACTTTACCTCAACATTTTGCATGTCTTCTGCAGCATACATCAGAATCTGACTCCTGTCAAAAGACTGTGTAGACCATGAAAGACCTCTTACTGTAAGTTCCCCCAGAAGCAGATGCTGAGACATGGATTCCAGTGAACATATTTGGAGGGAGATAACCCCAAGAGTAGGGGAGTGGAGAAGTGAGACAGAGAAGGAAAAAAGCAAATAATGGTGCATGGTACCACTGTTGACAATTAGATCTTACTGTAGCTGAGGAAATCTGGGAGACAGAAAAGAATGTGCCTCAGTTATCCCAATCAAAGAATATGAGGTATTTATCCACCAACCTGTCAGTCACTTGTATAAAAGAGGCTGTTCCCTAGGGTCATTAATTCTCTGCCATTTCTAACCTACTCTGCCACAGGCAAAGGCATTCCAGAGTCAGAGAAAGCTCTCAGGCAAACAACTACAGGTGCTTACAGCTGGTGTCTGCATGGTGCACATGGAAGTTGTAACACTTGAGACACAGGAGGCCACCGACAGCTTCTGCTGCAGAAAGCATGGACTTCCGCAACCTGAAGCACATAGCAGGATCCTGAGCATATTGCAGGAACTCAGGAAGTGCTCGCACAAAGGAAACCACTTTAAGTTCTTTGAAGGCCAGACCACACTTTATTTCCTATCTGCTTCAAGATAAGGCTTCAAGTCCTACATACTAGCTAAAGAACAGTGAGTGATTTAACTCACTGCCCCACCTCTCAAATGAGATCATGACAAATAAATTGAATTTCCATCTTATTAGCAATTCTGTTTCACAAATGTTCTCTAATTCATGCAAGTATTACAGAACAACTCTGCCCTGTAAGGTTTGGCAACAGGGACAGCAATGGAGATATAAGAAGTTAAAAAGTCTTTTGAGAAAATGCACCTACATCCAGAGAAACAACCCAGGAACACTTCAGGATTCTGGATAACTCCCTGAGTTACAGCTTTCGTGCAACCTCTGGAACTTCAGCCTCCCAGGTGGTACTGCCTGTGCTCAGAAACTGGGATGGAAAGTATACTAGAGGTGTTCAGTAGCCCTCATCCCACCCCACAGCTTCCTTGTGATCATATCTCGTCACACTGAAAAATGGCCTTGGGGCTCAGCCTACGCCAGATACAACCAAAGACTCAAACAAAGGAAAATAATATAAGCTCATGTGACAGCATCAGGCAAGGGAGAGAGAGCCAGCTTGTATTGCCAATTTCAGAGTAGAACAGATGTTTCTGCATCTCCAAGGTACCCACCCTCACAGGACACCAGACATAGGTCACCTATCAGTCATTCATCTTCATGATGAGTTGTAGTGGCCAGTACACAGTCAAGATTAAAGCACACATCCTTTCTAAGACATACTGTTTAATGGCAAGGAAATACTGAGGGTGCTGAGGGTGCTAAGGATGATTACTCATGCAGATTGTTCTAGGCAACAAAACCAACCAGGTTCAATAAACTAGGAAAAGAAAATCCTGCACACTGTCTCATTCCAAAAAAGGAACAGAGTAATCCATGGGCAGAATGTAAGTTGAGATCTGCATGAGAGAAAATAGCTCTTGGCTGGGTTCAATAATACCTGGCCAACTTGGACCTGTCAGAAGACCATGTGTTTCATTGGCTTGACATAGATGACAGCCTTCAAGCAATATGGAATCAGCACATAGGAGACATGGCTTCTAATGATGGCTCTGCTGACAACATCTTAAGCAGATCACTTCTCCTCTCTGGTCTTCAATTTTCCTTTCTAGAAAATGAGAGGATAACCTCCAAGTCACCCTTTGCAGCTTTAACATTGTACGAAGTTCTAAGAATTCTCATGCTAGAATGTGCAATATGAACTTTCATCTCTGGGGTGACAACAATAAATTAAAAAACAACATGTAAATCCTCCCAAATGTTAATACCACCACTAATATATTTTTATCTGGATAAAGGGAACTGTCCTATTTCTATGTTTTTCCCCAGAAAATGTCCCAATGGAAAAATGCCTTATGGTTTAATTAGAAAAAGAAATCAGTAAAGGAGAAAAACAGAATTTGAATGTGGCTCTTTAATGTGAACTTGATTTTATTCCACCATCTGTAAGCCACATAAGAATTACTTTGACCACCAGAGGGCTATCCACATTGAGAAAATGCATTAATAAGACATATAGTGGTGAAATTAAGAAATAAAAAGATCCTAATTACATTGCCTAGGCCAATAAAAACCTGGGGACTGAAGAAGAAAAAAAAAACTTGAATTTCTCCTAATTATAATGCATTTCTTTATAAACATGCTGAGGAATAATTCTAATCCCTTCTAAATTCCAGAAAATCATCAGAAGAATTTGGTGCAGAGAACCAAAAAGAAATCACGAATTAGCTATCAGAGGTTTTGGAGTCTTATTACTATCATTCTCCAAATGTTGAACTCGATTCTTGTCCCCTTTTATTTACTTGGTCAAAATTTAGAAGTACTCCAAAATATGATGTGTTTTCAATGCATGGGGCGGACAGAGTGAACACAGTCAAACATACACTACATGATAGTCCTTAATGTATATTAACGTGTTCAAGTCTCATAGCAATCTTCCGAGATAGACCCCATCATTATCCTAGTTTTACATATGAAGAAACTGAGGCAAAATTGGGTTTAAAATTTTTCTCAAAGTCAAACAGCTAGACATTGTTAAAAACAAGTTCAGGAATAAGATATCATCCCACCAACAGACAAACTTCCACTGACTATAGGTAAGCCTTCTGTAATAAGAGCCACCATTTACCATAATCTATAGAATAAAAAAAAAATCAGTGAAAGAACAGTCTACTTTTAGGTTTTAATCTCTCTCAACAGCTTGCAGATGGCGTTCTATAGCACCCAGGGTCCTGAGAGAACACTTCCCAGAGGAGGCCAAGAGGGTTCAGAGGGAGGCCCTGCGTAACCTAGGGGCCCTCATTTCTACCAAAGGACCTTCAGATATTTTCTGTTTTATGAATTCAAGGTTCTCATGTACAATTTCACTTGAAATAAAAGATTCTACTAATATTAAAGATTAAATCTATTATTTCACTAGACATTTCAGAAAAAAAATTTCCTCTTTGGGATTTTTTCTCTTAATCCCATTCATAGCATTTATTGCTACAGTGAAATATTTCTATTTGTGTAGATACCTTTCTATGTGGTTGAGCTTCATGAGGTCAGGAATGAGATCTTTTTTATCTTTATGTTCTCAATCCTTGGCCTAAGACTTGACTCATACAAGGAGGGTGCTAATGGAGAGAAAAAAAAATGAAAACCAATGTCTTATTGGAAAGGCCCCCCTCAGTAATGTGAAATGCAGAGATGCTCAGAGACCCAAGTCTAGCTATTGCCAGTATCCACATAGGTGTCCTTGGACAAATTAATCAACTTCCTTATACTTCAGCTTCCATCACTCATCAAAAGGAAAGACAACGCCTTCCTTTCTAAAATATTTTAAATATGAAGACCATACATTAAGTGCTATTAAAATCTATAAAATATTTTAAATCTTCCAAAAATACAGGGTATAGGAATATTACACTGGTGTTTTCCAGGCCAGGCGGTGATTCCTCCAACTCACCATCACAAAGGCTGATATGCTTCCGGAAACCTATTCATCAGTCAGCCTAGTGCTTCCACTTTCACTTCCCCAAAAGCCATCCTCAATTCTACTGCTCAGAGTCAACATATTACTCTGAGAGAACCCCCTGAGCTCTCTAGAACTAATCACACCTCTTAACTGGTTATGGCAAACCCCCGGAGGCCTAACCGGGAGCCCTAAGCCACTGCTCCCTTGAGGGTGCTTTTTCGGAAACCCAAGTTTGGATCCCCAAGTTTGAGCCAAGGGTATTCGAAACAGAACTTGGGCTACTATGGTGGCTCCACCCTCCCTCTCTATGTGTTTTAAACAGTTTGACCATGTGGGAGGCGGAGATATTAACGGCAGCTCCACTCCAACGTTACTGTAAAGTAACAGCAGAGTACCATGCAATCACTCTTTAATGTCAGCCATAACCTTCATAAATGGGTTTGTAATGAGAAACCCTTGTTTGTCACAGAGAAGGTATGATTGATGTGGCCTATGAGTGAAATGAAGCCACAGTGACCATCTCAATAACATGAACAGCTGCCAAATATTCATTTAGCAGAATGAGTTTAGAAAACTTTGAGCAGATTGCTTTCACAAGGCTGCCTTCAACAAAAGGAAACATAATTAACGAGCTAATATCAGCATGTGTCTGGCTAAGCTAATGAATATCAAATTACACAGAAACCTGTATAAATCATCATTACCCTGAATTTTAATTGAACTTGCAATTAAACATGACAAATTTTATATACACTAAACCTTTAATTTATACTTTCAAATAAGGAATAATTTATCATTTTTAGTATTTCATAGTTAATTTCCCAATATGTGCACTTCTAATTAACAAGGACAGACAGGCATTTAAAAAAACACACATTCTCTCTCCTATGGCTTCGTTCATAACAATAATTTCCCCTTTTGTATACATTAGAAACTCCATGTCCAGGAGTTTGAATGCCAAAGGGCCTACTAGTGTATTCGAGGAAAGATCTTACAGCTACAGAGAATGAGGAGGACTGCTTTTGCTTTTTGCTTCTCACTTTCCCCTGGAAAAAGAGAGATTAAAAGAGTGAGACCAACCTGGACAGGAATTTGTATTAGTGGCACAGCCCTGCACCCCAAACCCCATTTATGTTCAGAACACAGGGCCTCCTTTCCGGGAAAAGCAAAGCATCTTGTGTTTCAAAGTGGTATTACCTTAGAAATAAACTGCTTTGCTCCCGAGTCAACGCCAAGCCTATTTGTTTTACCTGGCCAGCCAGTAATGAGCTCTCTCTGTGGATGGATTTCTATTCTATTATTATAATTACGCCACCATTACAAACGCACCTCCAGCAACCTCAGCATAAAAGGCAGGGAATGCTATTAAAATATACATATAAACACACGAGGAAACAAGACAGGATTGTAAAAGGGCTGCAACAGAAACTAATTGGGTTTGCTTTCTTCGTTAATCCCAGCCTATTAATATGGTAAACAGTGCGGTCTAGGGAGCATCATGCTGGGAACCATAGACCACAGTTCTATATCTGGTTAGGCCTCTAATTGGCTGTGTGACCACAAGCGAGATTCTTCACCTCTCTGTGCCAGTGTTCTCAGAGGAAAAATGAAGATAATGTAGATTCTTGTGATTGCTTTACATATGTAAAAGTAATCTGAAAAACACTATAAAATATAACAGCATTATCATTTTCTAACCATGGAGAGGACAAACTGAAAAAGCAGACAATAGTCGGCAATGCTCAAGCATGCACCATATTTTTTAATGCAATGATTGCAATAAATGTTAGCAATTTAATTCTTATTCTCTTGGTAGATATATGAAGGAGGCCAAACAGATATCATTATCACCATTTGAATAGTCAGAAAACAGAGCCATAGAAAGTCCCACTCTGCGAGACAGGGCCAGAGCTGAGAGCCAGGACTCAAATCATTTTGAATGAGTCTCCTCTGACCTCACCATGCTGCCTACCGGCACTCTCTCTTATATGTTGAGATAAAAACAAAAACAAAAACAAAACAAAAACACACCTTTGGCTAGTGAGACCTCAGTGATGAGCACAGCAATAATCACTCCCATTCCTATCCTGATCAGACTGACTGTTCAGCTGGATCTCTTAAATATGGAGAAAAAATAGGGACCACTACCCAAGATCAAATTTGAAGAAGACCTGAAGTCAACAGCACAGATATCGTCTATGTATGACCAAGAAAGTAAGAATGTGCATCAACCAGATTAATGAAGGCAGAGAACATGAAAGACTAACAGAAATACAAAAGAAGTGAGTTGTAAGGACCACTCTAACTACTACCTTTCATTGCAAACCCAAAGGCTCTAGAAATTAGAATCAAAAGAGGCTGGGGAGAGTGAGTTAAGAGAAATAAAAAAGGAAGAACCTTTTTAAAAAATTAATCACCACTTCTTTTCAATTGCAAATTTTCATTTTGTTTCTAGAGGTTCCCTGACCAAAGGAAACCAAAAATAAATGAGAGGTGGCAGAGAGCTAGGAAGTTTAATACATTTTCTGAAACACAGTGCTTGCCCATGCCTATGAAGCAAAGGGACAAATATTTTCACACATTATCAGATAGCTGAGTAAAACAGCCTCCACCAGAATTTACAACTGAAGGCTACCAGAATTTACAACTTGTGAAATTGTGCCTGTCTGTATTTTCTCATTACGCTGGATACAAGCTGCAGATGGAGTGTGCACTTTCTTTTTCCTTTTCTCCCCCTCTCTCCCCTCCTTCCGCTGTCTCACTACTTCCTAGTTAAACCTTGTCTCAAGTTATCAACACTCACTGGAGAGATAAGGCTCCTCTCACTTACAAGCTGTCACTAATAATCGAACTTTCAAGACTCCATCTCTAAGAGAGACTCCCCGAGCCAAGCAGGTCACGAGAATTAACTGCCACCAGTCCTTGCAGAAAACTCAGCTCATCAATCTATAGCTTTCTCGTCATAATTAGAATAACGGCTTTGAAAATTTGGGCTGATGTTGACTTGGTCTCAGGCCGCAAAGAGCGCTGATTAAAATCTCGGTGTGAAAGTTAATGATAAGTGCTGGTGGCGTTGCTGTGGAGACAGGAACAAACAATTCCCTCGCTGTGACATTTTCAATGTCCTGGAGAAGAAAAACTGTCCTCTTTAGTGTGGCAGCGTATGAAGCTTATTTATGGCTACAGGGCTAGGTGGATTGATGACTGTCGTAACATACTGTCAAATCCTTTACTGACACATTCATTTTTTTGAAGCCTCTGGTGCAGCAGAAATAAAATAAAATAATAAAAACAAAACCAGAGGGAAAATTCTCCAGCAAACCACGGACGGACACCAGTGGACCTTCCTTTCACTATAGGACCACAGAATTAATAGACAAAAAGACTTTGTGCTCCTTGGCTCCATGGCCAAGGAGAAAAGATAAGCATAATTAGAAATTGCTGAGTAAGAAAGAATACTATCACAGCCACCAAATCAGCTCAGGAATGTTTGTTATCAAAGAAAGCTATTTGTAAATATCAAAGATTAATAACTATGAATAAGTATTCTCTCTCTAGTTATTTTAGGGAATCATAGCTTAGAAATCTAAGGAAGGTTTTGGGAAATTCTCCCAAAGAGACAAACTAGTTCAGTTCCTGCCATCATTATAGGGCATGCCAGCCATGGCAGTCTCTTAAATGTTCAATAGTGATATTAGTCTCTGAAATCAATGGATAACTTTATGGTCGAAAGAACCTGTTCCATTCACCATTTCTTTTGCTCTTTATTACACTGCAAAGCAAGTGTCATAATCCCCATTTTATTGACAAAGAAGCTGAGGCTCAGTATGTTTAAGAACCATTCCTGAAGGAACATAACCAGTTCAGTGGCTGAGCAGACTTTCAACCTAAATCTTTAGTAGTCACAATGAGTGACTAGTTATTCTTTTGGACCAGTAATCTAGCCCCACCAGTTCTAAACTGGTTTAATGTGGGTTCTGTAAAAAGCTCCTGGTTCACTCCACAAAGTGCTGCATTTCAGCAGCAGATAAACTGACTTGTAGTGATTGCAGCGAGTCCATAAAGATTGCTCGAGGCTCTGGCATTTTTCTAGTTCCTTTCTTTCAAGGATCCTAGTCATCATCATCATTATTGTTGTTGTTATTAATAATGATAATGAAATAAACTATGCAAATGTAGGGAATGCCTTTAGCCTAAAACACAGGCAGTAATGTGGTAATTTATCCAATAATGGAATCGCAAAGTGATTTTATTTGCTTTTATGGTTCCTTTCTTTCAGAGGAGCTGGGCATCAATAATGGCAATAGTAATGAAATCAACTATGCAAATGTGGAAATCGTTTTTACCCTAATGTACCAATTTAGCCAGCGAAGGGAACTCAACATAATCTAAAGTGCTTCTCGACACAGAGGGCTTCAATACTGACCTGTGCTCAGTTATCCAGATGTCATGATTAGTTTTCTAAGGCATGGCTCTGTCATATTAGTTTGATAATGACCAACACCTTCACTTCACAGTGAAAGATATGAGAAATGCCCTTACCGATTTAAATATAGAGATGGATTTTAATATGGGAGCAAGATTTACTCATTTTGACATAATTCGTTTTTTAGGTAGAAACTCTACAAAAGAGCCCTGTGGCAGGCAGAGGCTGCCTGGACTCACCCGCTAGAACAGACTCTCTTTGGACCTAACCATTTCAGCACAGTGGTAAAAAGCTCTCTGTCACATGAATGCACTCTGCCAGATTCCCGCCTTTATCTGCCTCTGGTCCAGGTAGTGGGAGCTCTGAAGGATCCCAGAAGAGCATGGAAGGAGACCATGAGTACGGCATGTCCAACAGCCCCTGGAGGTGTCTGGGGGAGCTCATCTCTTCTAAGCCCGAGGTGTTCACTCCTCATTTCTCCTCCAAAGGATCTGTAATACTTGCTGCCATGATAAGAAAGGGGAAAGAGCACACAAAGAAGAGGATAAAAGTGAGACCTAGAAGGCCAAGAACTTTGCATACATCTCTCTCTAGTACTTATTGCTGACTTACAAATTTGAAAAACCTGTGAGACTTTGAAGGTGAAAACCTTAACTTATTTTTCTTTGTGTCTCCAGATTTTGAGACATCCAATAGATGTTGAATAAATTAAGGAATGAAGGAATAAACAATAACAAAGAATAAAGTAGACCAGCAAGATAGAGCTGTATTCAGGTGTACACACTCAGGTACCCCAAAGCAAAGGATATGCATGTGTAACACCTTGGATTCAAATAACCAGAGCCCTGATCCTAAGCCAAGTGCTTTAGAAGGCCCTTCTCTGACCCTCTTCCATCTTCCCCCCACCCATATAAGATAAAGAATCCATGAGCCAAGGTCCTTAATAACCTGGAGCCTATTCCCCAGTTAGTAGACCATGTTACCAATATTCAGGATCAGAAAATTCCCTTTCAGGCAGCCCTGAGCTTCTTCTAGGGCTACAAGAACCTCTTCTCT
Organism: Macroglossus sobrinus; assembly: GCA_004027375.1. Taxonomy (NCBI): domain Eukaryota; kingdom Metazoa; phylum Chordata; class Mammalia; order Chiroptera; family Pteropodidae; genus Macroglossus; species Macroglossus sobrinus. The sequence goes on along the minus strand of PVKZ01000155.1, from coordinate 120,692 downwards.
AGGTGCTACCTGCCAACAGTGGATGGTGTCACCAAGGCCCATGCCCCTAAGTCCAAGCTGGAGCAAGAAACAGCTGTTGGTGGTTGAACTTGGGTGGGACAGCTGGGTGTCCACATACATATAGACAGAGGCCTCTACTGGACAAGAATGAAGTCAGGTTAAAAAGGGAACATAAGGGAGCATCAGGCAAAGGGCTTTTGTACTCCCACCTGTGCCCCACAAATGTTAGGGGTAGACCTGTGTATGTATATCCATGTCTATCCTCTAATTTGTTTGCTGTCAAAGTAGGCAAAAACCTTGGGGTTGGTAAGGGCTACCTATGATATGGGAAAACACAATTACCTTCTCATTGCAATCAGATGATGACTTGAAGAGGGAAGAAAGGACCACAGGAAAAACCTCAGTTTCTAAACAGATTGTCAATATTTAAATAAATAAAAAGGAAACTCGGCAGTCAGTTCTAATTAATTCATGGCAATCAGCTTCTCTTGTTCTATTAGTTATCATTATACAACACACTCTTGAACAAAATACCAGAAGCTTTCATTATAATCATTAACATAATTTGATAACTGATGGTATTTGATTTCTGACTTTTGCACTTTGACTTGAGGCTGGTGTAAAATGTAATCTCACTGATTGTGTTTTTTTTTCTTCTCCCCCGCCCCGCCAACCCTGCCACCATGAACACTTCACATGACATTTCTTTGTTAACTGTAATTAATGTTCACATTTGTCACAAGTTATATTATTTGGAAAAGCAGTCGTGATGATAAAATATGTGACACAGACACACACATGTCTTCTTATCCAAAATGGCTTTATACTAATTTAGGGTTGGGGAAAAATAAATAAAATAAGTCAAGCATGTATTTGTTTTCACAGTCAGGATGGATTGTTTAAAGTGATGCCACTTGGAGAAACCAATGCAATTAGCTTTCTCCAAAAGAAGTGTCATTAAGGCATAAGTGAAGTCTAAAAAATACAAGAAATTTGAATTGAGTTTGAAAAAGCCAGACTGTAAATCTGTCTAACTTTTCCAATGCTCACAGATGCTAAAGAACAGAGGCTGTACTCAGATACAGACTAGGGTTCTAGGTAACTCACAGAAAGGTAGAAAACACCCTCTCTCTCTCTCTCTCTCTTCTCCTCTCTCCTCACTCTCTTTCTCTCACTCATTCACCCATTCTCCCTTTATTCCCCTTTCCATCTCTCTTTCCCTCTATCTCCTTCCCTTTGTCTTTTTCTCTTTATCATCAATTTTCTGCTGTTGACCACTGGAATAGACACCTACTCTCTATGTAAGTAATCTTAGCCAAGAACTACCTTTGTGGCTTGAATGTCAGGCATCAGATATGGGGAAATCTCTGGACGAACATACTTGTTCAGCTGACAGGACAAACTTGAGGTCTTTTGTAGTAAGTCTTTATGATCTCTTTATGATCTCTATGGGCATATGATAGGAAGGCAATAGTGTTCTGTTTATTGAAAAGGAAAACATGGTGGCCAAGTGGATAACATGTTCCAAGACACTCAAATGCCCATTATGAGTTAGAGTAGAACTGCAGTGATGTCCACTCAGCCTGACAGAAATGTCAGTTGCGGGTACAGGGGGCACCATCTGGGTGCATGAACCACCCCAAGGGACTACCACATGAGTATCATACACTGCGTCTGCATAGCTGAAAGGTGACCCAAATGAATCTCCCCTTACATATGCCTCCCCCAACCCAGTCTCAAAGAGTTTCCTTCATTGCGTACTAATGGTCTGCAATTTATTTTAAAGAGGCTATTCTGATCCTCAAGAAGTACTTAAGAGAGCTGGGAACCATAAACGCCTCCTTTTTAAAAAGTTTGTTTCCTTTTTCCCAGCCTGTAATTTAACTCTGACTGGCACCATTCAAATAAAGTGTTCCAAGCACAGACTCCCATCAAGTCAGCTCCAACTTGGAGCACATTTTTACGACCAACTTAGAAATCCCTTAAAACAAGGTTTTCGGAGGGAAATGTTTGACAGACTTAACTCTAGTGGTGCAAATATGCCACAATGACATAGCAATTAGTTATTCAAAATACGGGAAGAGATTACAAGCTTTTTCAAGTCATTTCATAAATATGTCCTCTTCTGGTATACAATCAGTAATTATACCATTCTTATTCATCTGTAAACTTCCTGGGTATGATTTATATCTCATTGAAATCAACACAAAAGTATTTGTTTTCTCAAAGGAAGGGCCCTGGCTCTAACCTCCAAGGCTCACACACATCAAAGCCCAAGAACTACTGTTCTCCTTCACCAATGTAAATAAAATCATACACAAATGTTTATGCAAATTTATAGAGCAAGGTCTGTCAAGAAACATTTATCTTCTGGGCCTGATGTGGATTTACATAGTGCTCCTTTAAGAACATTTCCTACAGAGAAACTGACTCAACTATGTACCACTGAAGAGGAAGACAAAACCAAAGGCAGTTCTCCTGGACTCTGTCCGTGTTCCTGCAGAATTAGTAACTCAGGAATATCGCAAGCCTGAGCTGAATTTGGGCACCAAAGGTATGAGTAGAAGTTTCAGCCACCCCTTATCTATTCCATCCCTAAATCCAAGAGGTTGGCCTCAGTTAAAAAGAAAATGAAGAAGACATCTCGGGCTGAATGGATATCCTTAGCTGCTAGTCCCGCAGGCCCTGGTTCTGGCTTTGCAGGTAAGAGCCATTCGTTAACTATCTGCGGAATTGGCTGCACAGATGGACAGAAAAGAGGTTTACATTAAGGCTCTAAGATGAAGACAAACTACAGTAAAATCTTCCTAACACCAGCACATTTGAACAATTTTAGTCTCTGTCTTTATATGGCATACTGGGCATACCTCTGTCCTAGAACTCACCACATTACATAGAAATGATTAGTATTAATGTCAGCCTCCTCTACTGGATTATAAACTTCTTCAAAACTATGTCTACCCTGTCATCACATCTGGCAAAAAATGTTTGCTGAAAATTCTGAAGCAAGTTTGATAGAAGTATCTCTCCTGGAAAAGCAAGCACCAATTTTTTTGAGAGGGTTGGAGCTCTTGAATTATTGTCCTACAACCAAAAATCTGACTTTCTTCAATATTCTTCTCTTCATTTGAATATTTTACTACAAGTGAGAAGTCAAAGAAGTCTCCTCCTTAACCAGATTAAAGCCCAAACTACAGGAGGGCACAACAGAGCCATTTTTGTCCACCTTTGTATAATCAGTGCCCAGCACAGTGCCAGGTATCTAGTATGTGCCCATAAATTTTTTCCATATGGAAAGATGCATGGATGTATGATTTTAGCATTTCTGAAATGTCAAGGTTTCCAAAGCTATTTTCACTTCTGGGCCCCTTTACAGTCCCTAAATCCTGCCATAAGAGTTGTACTTCAAGGTTAAGGCCCCGGACCAGCAGATCCTTATTTAAGATATAATTTGAACAGGCCAAGCAAAGAAGTAAATTGCACTTCAAAGTTATCTATGAATTATGATGTAACTTGGAATATATTTCCCATAAAAATAGGTTTATAGAACATGATCAGGCTTCAGTGTGACCCATAAAGCCTAAATTTTAGACATTTCTTAAGTTTCATACTATACAAAACCTGATAAAACTTTTTTAGCCCTTTTGTTTGGGGGGAATTCCCCATTTTGTTAGTCCTGGAATGGGCAATGCCTGCTCCCAAGTCCCAGTAGAAACTGAGTCCATGCCTTCCCTTTCCCTGACTCCCTGGCAGCCAAAGCATTGGCAAATCCTTCAGCTTAGTGCTTGGAATTATTAGGTTTGAAACAAGTGAGACAAAGGCAGAGGTTATGACAATTCATTTGAGATGGTGCAGTATCAAGCCCTGGAAACAGATGTTCTTGCCTCCAGAAAGTTGTCTGGTGTCCTGTTTCTGGAGCTTCTGGAGCTGCTTTAATATCTACTCCTTCTCTTTGCCAGTTGCTCCAGCCTATAGTCCATTCTGAGAAGCTTCTAATGGATTCTTTGGGGGTTTTATTTGTTTTGTTTCATTTTGTTTTGTTTTGTTTTGTTTTTTTTCATTAAGAGAGAAAGATGCAACATCTTTGTTTGCAACCAAGAATCTTTACCGGCACACCCAAAGACTGAGATCAAATGCAGTACATTTGCCTTGAAAAGCCACAGAAAGAAGTGCCCTAGCAAAACTAGTCCATAAACCACATATTGTTTGGCCCCACAAACAAAAAGAGGTTTTGCTTTTCCTTCAATAAGGGTCCTCACATACAGGTTATTTTGATCAGAAGTACATGGTCTGAATTTCTTCTGCCCCAAATGACCTAGGTAACTAATGATAAATTTCTTAGTCATTTTAGTCTTAGTTTCCCCAGATGTAAAGTGGAAGGGTGGATCAAATGATTTCTAAAGTTCCTAACAGCTCAAGAGCATTATAAATCTAAGGCTTGGTGAAAGTGAAGAAGAAACACTTTAGGACTAGGAGGCATTCTCCAGGCCCTTTGTCAACTCAGAAATTTCTAGGCACCGCTAATGTAATCCTAGCCCTCCCCAAACATCAGAAGAACAAGGGTTAGCTTTATGTCCCCCTCTCACCCCACATCTGCAAGGTTGTTGACCCTAGACCATGATCTTGATTAAAAAACGAAAGGCAAGACTCTGTAATGTTAAAGGCCTAATTAACTTTGTCATTAAATCAAACTCTTCAACTTAACCTTTGATTCTAGGAAAAGAATTGTTGATAGAAAATTCTGCTACTCATTGGAGAGCCATTACCCATTCTAAGAGGCATATTTAAACTTATTATTACCCCAAACACATAGGTAGATATTCTTATTATACATGAGGGGAGAATGGCCACTGGTTCAGAGCAAGGCTCGGTATCTGCTAATGTTGAATACATTTCAGCTTTTCTATGGTGAGACCTTAATTTCAGAGATTTATAACCAGTGTAAATCTGCCCTGAACAGAAGCCTGACACAAAATTACTTTGCCCAGTAGCAATTTTTTAAAGTTTTGGACTAAGTGCCTTTTATTCAACTTTACAACCAAAAAAAAAAAAATGAAACAAAGCAAAGCACCATAAGAACTACCATCAGGCTACAAATATTCACGTACACACACATACGTGCATGTGTGTGCACGCGCGCACACACACACACGCACACAGGCAGGCATGCACACAAATGCATGATCCCAGAGTTGGCGCCATTACCTCTAGGCTCCTTGTGGAGCCGGATCTATGCCTCAGCACAGGTCCCAGCAAGGGAGAAGAGAGTAGATAAATGTTCAGGGAGGAGACTGATCTCAGAAACCCGTGACCCAGCCTGATTACTGCAATGGATGGACTCAGTCGTTTATGTAAAATCGTCACCCCCATATAATATTTAAGCAGTCATGGTCACTTTGTTCAGTGAATCTACATTTGGGGCAGCAGGAGCTACTTACCCAGGCACATTCTTCAACACTTAAATAGGAATCAACCAGAGAACACGTAGGCCTGTAGGTCTCTATTACTTGCCAGGTGATAACCATAAGGTCTAAATGCTTCCGAGGCAATAGGTAGTGAAGAGAGGAAATTAACACTTAAAAGAAAAACGACAATCTCCTTTAGACCATCAACAAAAGTGTGTTAGGTGGGTACTATTCTAAGTGCATTATATAATATTAACTTATATAATCATCATCATAAACCCACAAGGTAGCTACTAATACTGTTTTTCTTATTTTTGGATGGAGAAACTGAGAAAAGGTTAATTACCTCAGATCATAGAGCTAGCAGGTGATGAATAGAACTGTAATCCTAGCAGCTCCTGAGTTTGTGTTGTACCCATTAATAGTGCTGTCATTATTTCATTTTAATGCTCATGATTTATTATAAGAATGAGAATCATAATAGTAATAATGACTAGTATTGATGGAATAAGTATTATGTCATGTAGTTTACATACACTTTATATCCATTAGCTCAATCTTCTCAACATTCAAATAAGAGTGATGCTTTAATCATCCTCAACATACAGATGAAAACAAATGAGATGCAGAGGTTATGTGAACTGCCCAACATCACTAGATTAGTAAGGAGAGGACTGAAACTCACACCCTTATCTGTCTTACTCCAAACAAATACTCAACCCATTTCAACACTACTCACTTTTCAAAAAATTTCAGTAAATTTTTGGCAGACTGCATATAAGGCCATCATGCTGGCAATTTCCTATTCTAACTCCTCTCCATGTTCTATACACAGACCCTTAGGCACTCTTCCCCACTTTCCTAATATATATCTTTGTATTGTCTCAGTACCCAGTACCCACTAAGCTAAATAACTATTTGAGGGCTCAACTGGCAAACAGTAGATGCTCAGTAGCTACTGGACTTTCCAAAACTATTCCAACACTGCAGTACTTGAAGCTTACTCTTTATATCATGTATGCCAGTTTTCCATTACCACTTACCATGTCAAAGTCCTAGGAGTTATAAGAGCATGTAACGAAGTGGATTCAAGCAGTATCGCTTGAATACCAACTCTGATACTAGCTAGCTGTGTGACCTTGGACAAGTTACATCTCTGTGCCTCAGTTTCCACATCTGTAAAATATGCAGGCTATACATGAGTACCAACTTCATAATGTTTTGTTTAGATTAAAAAGATGATCAATGTAAGGGATTTAAGACCACATCTGAAACATAGTGAGGGCTCAATCAATATTTTTGTTATTGTTGATAGTGCTGTTTTTGTAAATAATTTTAGTCCTAACTAATCTCTGCTTCCAGATACCCTCTGTTTGAATCTACCTGGCACCTGACAGATTCAGCTTAAAACACCACTGTCTTTCTTACTGCTCACTGCCTCAAAAGCTTTCCATCATGCAGTAAATAAAGTCCAAATACTCATAATCGAAAGTGAGGTCACATAAAAATGGTGGTGATTACAGGATTCCCCTGTAGCTTCTAGTATAAAATTCAATCTCCTCTCCAGGACTTCAAGTTCTTCTTCCCTTTTCCAGTGGATTTATACTCTCCCTTTAAATAAGCACCATTCCCTCCAGCCCTGGGATTAAGGATCACTGTATCAAGGAGTCTTTCTCTACTCATCTCATGGCACTGCCCACATCTTTCTCAAGCCGTGCTGTAATTCCCACCCACAGACACCCAAATCTGACCTATCTTTCCAAAGTTGTCTTTTGTAAGCCTCATTACACATCAGAATTGCTTGGGGAACTTTTAAAATATAGAGATGCACAATGGATCTGGGCTAGGGCCCAGGCATCCTTTGCAAACACTCTCCAGTTGATTCCAATGTGCATCCAAAAGATCCACTAATGCTCATGAGGTTTTGAGGCTCACTTATGCTTTCCAATTAATATTAGGCATTATTCTGTTATTTGACATTTCATGCATGTGCACCTTGCCTCCTCAAGTGGACTGGAAACTCTCTAAGGGCAGAACATGCATTTAACCTGTTTATAAACACTGTGGTCAGTGTTGTACATCTCTCTCCTAGGTAATCGCACATATTTTGATGTGGGTTTTAGTCTTGACTCTCTGGAGAATATACTTTCATGGCAGGTGGAGATGAATGTACCCACTAAGCACTCAATAACAATCCGAGGGCTCAACTGGCTAACAGTAAGTGCTCAGTAGCTACTAGACGATCCTAGGTCATCACTAAGAAGCCAACACACATGCTGTACAATATGCACACTTTACAAACAATATGATTCCTACCACATGAGTTTAATCCAGTAGACATTTACTGAGAGCCAATAATCAGGATATGGAAAGGAACTGGCCATCTTGAGGTACAATGGCAGCAGTTCTTTATTTTTATCAGACATCTAGGACATCTAACCATAATCCAGAGGTTTTTCCTGCTCTGATCCTCTCCACTAGGGCTTCGCCTCTCTGTCACCTATAGCCCTCCAAAGGGGGAATGAACTGAAACAAAAGAGGAATCTGGCAGATGGGCTTCTTAGACTCCCCTGAATATTTAAAAACAAGCATTGCTTTGAAGGTTAAGAAATTATCTGTGATCCCATAAGCCCCTGAGATGCAAACCAACCCAGGACCAGTGAGTTAGGCCAAGGGATAGATCTGAGCCCTGACCAGAAGCTTCCGCCCATGCTAGCCACAGGTGCCAGAGGCAGAACTTTAAATGAGTGTGTGATCCATTATCAGCTGCTATTACCATCCTACCATAGCTGAAAGAAAAAAGCTATTAAACATAATACATAAAATAACATTTAGTAAGGAAATCTGGATAATTACTTAGTAAAAAGGACATTGAGTCAGGTTCTAAGCCATTGCCCTGAATTGGGAATGGCATTACTTATGTCTAAGTTAAATTGAGTAAAACTTCCTAAGTACTCCCTTAAAGAACACCTGTAAGTAATGAGTTAGAATATTTCATCCACCCTGCTTTGTGCTGCAGTCCTAAAGACTGGGCCCAGATTACCAGCACCTCACAACTCAAAGACCCTGGGCTGAGCCGGCTCAAGGTGAAAAGCTCATCAAGGCCAGTATGGAGCATGTGTTTCCTTATTGTGCACTGGAGTTGACACAGGTAGACAAAAACCAAAGATTTCAATTGATGACATATTTTCTTCCCTTTGTTGCAACTGATGCACATTAAAATATATTCAAAATTAGAGCGGACAGAGAATATAATGAGTAAGAATATATATGGAATCAGAGAACATTAAAGCTGATTAAGTTTCAGTAATACCACCACAATCACCAAAACCCATTGATCATCGCCATCACATTAATTCTTTCCCTGGATTTGGTACAGAACTAAAGCGATCTCAAACACCTCACGATTTTGAATATCATCTTCATACTAATAGAAACTCCCAAATTTCCATTCTCAGGCCTGATGCCTCCACATGGAAGCCCTCCCACCTCAGCTACCTTCTTGACATTTCTACTTGAATGGCTAACAAGCATCTCAAACTTGATAGGTCAAGAATCTAACTCTTGATCAGCCCCAAACCTGCTTATTCATGCCAATAAATGGCATGTCCATTCTTCCTGTTGTTCCTCCATCTCTAACTTGGCATTTTCATCAGCAAAGCCTTTCAATTCCTACTAAAAATCTCGAATGTGACCATGTCTTACCACTCACATGGCAACAATCCTCATTCGCACCTGAACTATCGTAATGGCCCCCTTCCTGGTCACTCTGATTCAATATTGGTTTCTGGGCTGCTTTTCTCCAAACCACCACCATAGTCATCAATCTGAGTTTAAACTCAAGTCAAATTATGCTCAAATTATGCAATGGCTTCCTATCTAACAAAGAATAAAATCTCAGATACTAACCAGAACCTAAAAGGCCCTACGTGACCCAGCCTCTGAAACACCTCTTGAACTCATGTGTCATGGCATTCCTCTCACCCACTCACCTCTTCGCACTGGCCTCCTTGCTGTACTGCAGGAGCCAAGCAAGCTCCTGTCTCAAGCTTTTTCATGTGCTGCTACCTTCACAGATACTAAGCTCATTCATCCCCTCACCTCCTTCAGGTCTCTGCTGAAACACCATTCATCAGAGAGGTTTTTCCTGATCTCCCTCTGTGAGCAGCATTCACCACTCCTCACTATGATTTCACTCCCCATGCTCCATTTATCTTCATACTACTACTTCCTGATGTGTCTCCCACAACATACCACACAGGAGAATGCAAGCTCCATTAGGCGACATTTCCTTTTTTTTTTTTCTGTTTTTGTCACTGCTGTTTCCCAACACCTAGAACATAATAGACCCTCAGGAAATACTTGTTGAAGGTGTACATAAAAAGACACATAATTGGTACTTGCCAAATGTTAACTGCTTAGGAGCTAAGGGGCTAGGCTTCCATGTGGGGTCAACTCCTGACATGAAAGTCAGTATTTTTCAATATACAATTCCACCATTCAAAATTAACCAAGCATGCTTGTACACCTGTGTAGCATGTTATAGTTTGAAAAGCATTTTTCCATGTAATTATCTTGATTTTAAATACTTCTCAATACAATTCCATGATCCAGGCAGTTTAGACAGGTAAGACCAATAAGAAGGTGTTAATCTCTAACCCAAGCCTCCTGTTCTTCATCCCCACACATATCATCCCTGTTTGAGTGAGATGCTGGCTATACCAGCCAGGAGGAGAAAGGCAGGCCTTACCCTGCAGGTATTCACAATGTTCAACCTGCACAAACACAAGACCAGACACACATAGTACTTAGGGATGACAAGTCAAACATGCAAGTAAAATATTCCTAGCAGTGGCATTTCTGGAGAAACAGGATATGCTGTTCCACATCCACCTAGGAATTACTGGCAAGAACTGACCACTCACCCTACATACTACCCCACCGCCACTCACACCAACCTTTCTCAACAGAAGCTGAGATAATAATAATTAAAGATCATGATAAGAACAGCTAAACTCTGGACTATATGATTCAACAGAGGAGTTTTTTTAAAGCACCCATTTAAATCAGCAAAAGAGGTTTTTTTAAGTACCAGTGGCTGGTTCCACCTCAGACCAACTGAAGCAAGAGTGGGTGAAGCCCTGAGTACTGGCATTTTCCTTCAAGCTCCCTAGATGATTATTAAGGGCAGCTGTTGTTGCCTAACCCTAGTGCAGAGCTTTACCATTACAAAGTGTTTTCAGTTGCATTATCTCTTTTAATCATCTTAAAGGTCTTGGGGTGGGGGGGTGGTGAGTGCAGAAGGGATAAATATCTCCATCAGAAAAAAAAAGAAACTGAGACTTAGAGGAATGGATCAACTCACAGTGCCTTGATGATCCAATAAAAAATTGAACTCAGGCCAAACATGGTTCTAGAAATGAGTAGTGAAATCTGAAGCAGTGCTTCTCAGACTTCGTGGGCCTATGAATCTTCTAGGGATCTTCTTTAAATGCTGATTGTGATTCAGCTTATCTGGGGTAAAATCCAAGAATCTGCATTTGTAAGAAGTTCCCAGGAAATGCTGATGGTCTATGGATCACACCTTTCATAGCAAGGTCCTAACAGACACATATCAACAGTAACTTAACCAAATCCATTCTTGTTTCTCCATGTGGGCAAGGAAGGTTGGGAAACCTGGCTGGTTTCTCAGTGGGGTCAAGTTCTATACAATACAAACTTTAGTTGGGCCACATTCTATACTATACTATACTATACCATAGCCAGCTGACACTCCCAACCTCCTATCTGTGTGCACCACATCAATCTTGTCAAATTCTGTGAAGCACTGTGCAGAACTGCCATACCATCACCTCTCCACTCTATTTCTCTCTTCTCTCCCCCCCACACCCAAGAGAGGGCCCCAAGGTGCAGAAAAATAGGTGCTACTATATAACATTCATCCAATAACCAAAATAGTATGATCAAAGGCCAGTCCCCAAGATCTGTTGTGGCAGAGGCCCAGAGACAGTTCTAAAGAAAAAAAAATAGATACTTTCTGAGAGTTAACTTTATACTTCTTCATGACTCTTACACAACATGCCAAGCAACCCTTTCTGTCCATTCGGAGGACACTGGCGTCAGATTCTCATATCACCAGCAAAGATGGCCCTGACCATCATCTGTCATCTCTCGAGCTGGAATCGACTATGTTCTGACAATGCTCTATTCTCTGTTATTACTCCTTTATTATTATTCTGGGATGGGTACACTATTTCTGGGGTCATTTTTTAATATGTTGTGTGCCTTTTAAATATCAGCTACCACATATATAGAGAGACTTCAAATGACTGTCTAAGATATTCCATTTTAGCCTTAAATCTCTAAATATACTTATAATTTTTTTACTTTAACAGATTGCCTAATGTCTCTTTCCTCATAATAGAAATAGGTCCTAGAGAATGCTCATTAACTATCTCTTTGGGGCCCTTTCCTTTTGAGATGACCTTCCATCTCAATATTCTGTGTTTTAACAGCATGAGATATACCAAGGTTGCTGGTCTTTGAGCCTGAGCATGGACCTGGGCCAGTTCTGCATCAAAGGACAAGGATGCCATGTTTCTGCTTACCAAGAAAAGTTTTTTCTCCCATCAGCCTTTGAACCACCAGAGCTAGAAAATCCTCCAAATGGCTACAGTCTTCCTACATTTCAGGTCCCAGTTGTAAAGTCCTGGTCTTCCATGCCTAGCCCAGCTTTCTTTGTTAAACCTCTACAGCCCTTAGTCTGAATCATGTAATTTAGCCATTAATTAAAAATTACCATGTAATAGAAAATTCCTGGCTCCCCAGATGGGGAGGGCTTGCTTCATTCCATACCTCCTCACGTGCCTGGTTTAATGCTGCGCACAAGCAAGTGCTCAGTAACTACCTGCTGAATGATTTTGAGAACTGAGAGTGGATTTGCTTGGTACTAATAGGCTGTCACTGCAAGTCCAGCTCCTATCTTTAAGCAACATGCCAGTTCTAAGGATGTTCTGGCACAACCACCAAACCTCACCATTCTTCACTGCTAACAAATTCCTTCCCTCTTTTCCTAAGAATGATTTAATACCTAAATTTGATGCAGAAAAAAAATATTACTATTCAAATCTTTCCAGTGAAAGATCACTGATACCACAAGCAAGGAAGAACAATTCAAGACTCTAGTAACCTCTTCTAAGAAAAACAAAGAAAACAACAGGAACTCCTCCCACTCCAAGAAAATAACTGAAGAGGAAGAACCTGTTTATTTTTTCCCTAAAAACTTGAGAAAGGAAAGATGATTTCTAGTGTTCCTAACAGTGGTTTTAATTTCAGATTTGAACCTAAGCAAATCTGGCTCATTGTATTTATCCCCTGTACATGCTTCTACGATTACTTCACTTGCTAGCATTACATATTCTTTACCAGGCTGGTCTTAAGTTTCTCAGACAGAGGCTGATTTTGTCTCAGCTTCTCAAACCTCTGCAAACCCCCTTGGAGTGGGGATTTTCATTTCATACTATTTGTGGTACACATGGCTCATCCTTTTTTAAAAAGTTTGCATTCAGATACTTCAGTTTATAATCATTTCCATGTCACAGTAAAAGTGGACAGATGAAAAGAAATTCTCAAACAAATGGATAGTGAGTCACTTTCAAAGAAAATATTTCCAAACCAGACTGCAAAGGAAAACCCAATTTTTATCCTAATATCTATTTTTCTGCACCTTATCTAAGTTCCCCCTTAGTATTTACCAAAACCTTGACAAGGACACATTTCATTTTTCATCCTTCTACTGAGACCATATTAAATAGCCACCCCCAAATGAACAGAATATATTACGAATAGATGTATATTGATAACCCAGCTGTTATTTGTACATTTGAAGTATGACATTTATACCCCTTTGTCATCAAGCAGAAATAATTAAGAATAAGCAAGTGGGTGTTAATTGGATGTAATAAAACAATCTCCAGTCAGCCTGAGCCTACTATTTGCCTCCTACTAATAATTATGAACACTAAACACTCCTGCTAATCTCTTTATTCTTATGCAAGCTAAACAGAGATACAGTATTTACTCAGTTAATGGCTTGTTTTGTCTGCAATTTAGTGTGTTTTAAGCAAAGAACTTCATAATTTGCCAGCCATCACCAGCTGTTGGGCCCAGACCATGGATGCAGTATTCTTAGTGGCAACAGTTCAGTGTATGTCATCTGAAATGAAAGGACAGATACTGAGCTGACCTCCAGATGCAACTGTATCTGGACATGTAAATGCCAAAACATCTAAGTTCTGAGTTTGTATTAGTCTAAACTACTTGTAGACCATGGACCATACTCACTGTATGCCCAGGGCTTCATCAAACAGAAGACTATTTCCCATGTAACTCTCAGAAAGTATCTATTTTTCTCTTTAGAACTGTCTCCAGGCCTCTGCCACTACAGAGCTAGGTACTGGCCTTTGATCATACTACTTCAGGAGCCTTTTGGCTGTTGGATGACTATTATACAGTAGTGAACTAAAAATGTCTTATCGAGAGTGACCATTAGAAACATATTACTGGCCATTAAGCAGATGGTTAGATGTTTTTAAAGAGCTCTTACGTAGTAATGAAATCCAGAGTCACTGACTACATTTATTACTCTCCCAAGAAGTGAAAAAAATAAAAAGATTGCATGTTTGTTCCAGAGTGGTTAATTTCATTCTCCCAGGATCACAAGGAGGTTATACGTAGACTAAAAACTGGCAGCTGGCGACTAGATTTTAAAACACACTTCTAAACAGGATGATTAAAATTCGTTTCCTCCCTTCTTTATCAGAACTCAGCTAGGAGGATTCCAAATGAAGACTCCTGGCCTGATCGTAGTAGAATCACTGTTATAAAACAGATAACGCATCTAGACCAGAGATTTGCAAACTTCCCCTGTCAAGGGTCAAATAGTATTATAGACTTTGCAGACCATAAATCATAGGTCAAGACAACTTGAATCTGCAGTTATAGAATGAAAGTAGCCATAGATGATAGTAAATAAATGGACATGGCTATGTTCCAATAAAAATTTACAAAAACAGGTAGCTTCAGGGTTTGGCCTATGAGTCATAGTTTGCCAACACATAAATTAGACCTCATGGAAACCTGCTAAGTTGAGAATGATGTTTTGAGAAAAATGAATTCTACCCAGGTCTCCATCACTACCCCTTATTTTAATTCATAATTATGATCTAATTTTCTCTGATAAACACATTTATGAAAATGTTCTTCAATCAATATGCTGTTTTGCATTATATTTTTCTATTGATATATGCTTTTATGCAGTTTTATCCTCATTTTGGGACTGAACAATACTGAAGGATTCAATACACTTCTGCTCTGCAAGGACTGTTACAGGACTTCATTCATAAGTAAACATATTATTTTTATATTGCTTTTATACTTCTAACTGTCATACGTGTGTATAAATATATAGTACCATATATTTTATATATAAATATTTATACACAGAAAGATCACTTTTCTTTTCATAATTTCAAATATTGTTTTTTTCTTTAATAATTATTTCCTTTTTCAATTATAGTTGGCATACAATATTAATTAGTTTCAGGTGTGCAACATAGTGACTAGACACATATAATTTACAAAGTGATCACTCTGATAAATCTAGTACCCACATGACACCATATATATTATTATAATATTAATGACTATATTCCTTATGCCATATTTTACATCCCTATGACTATTTTGTAACTACCATTTGTGATTATTTTGTATTTCTTAATCCCTTCCCCTTTTTCACCCATCCTCCAATCACTCTCCCATCTGGAAACCATCAAAATGTTCTCTGTAACTATGAATTTGTTTCTGTTTTGCTGTTTGGTTCTTTCTATTCCACATGTAAGTGGAATCATATAGCATTTGTCTTTCTTTGTCTGACTTATTCCACTCAGCACAGTACACTCTAGGTCCATCTGTGTTTTTGCAGATGGCAAGATTTCATTCTATTTCTATGGATGAGCAATATTCCATTATATATGTGCACCACCTCTTCTATATCTATTCACCCACTGATGGACACCAAGGTTGCTTTCATATTTTGGCTGATGTAAATAATGCTGCAATAAACATATGGATTCACAGTTCCCTTCAAAGCAGTGTTTTGGGTTCAATTGGATAAATATCCAGAAGTGACATCATTGGGACCTTCTTTGTCTCTTGTTTTAGCCTTGTTTTAAAGTCTATTCTGCCTAGTATAAGTATTGCAACCTCAGTTTTTCTGTTTCCATTTTCATAAAATATCTTTTTTCATCACTTTACTTTCAGTCTGTGTATGTCTTTGGATCAGAAGTGAGCCTCTTGTAGGCAGCATATGTAGGGTCTTATTTTCTTATTCATTCTGCCACCCATGTTTCAATGTTTGATTGGAACATTTATTCTATTTACATTTAAAGTAATTGTTGTTAGAAATATTGTTATTACCATTTTATTATTCATATATTTGATTTTTTTCTTTTTCTTCTTAAAAAGCCCCTTTAACATTTCTTATAATACTGGTTTGGTGGTGGTGAACTCCTTTAAGTTTTTCTTGTCTGGGAAGCTCTTTATCTGTCCTTCTATCCTGAATGATAACTGCTGGGTAAAGTAATCTTGGTTGTAGGTCCTTGCTTTTCATCACTTTGACTATTTCATGACAGTCCTTTCTGGCCTGCAAAATTTCTGTTGAGAAATCAGTTGAAAGTCTTAGGAGAGCTCACTTTGTATATAACTAACTGCTTTTTCCTTGCTGCTTTTAAGATTCTCTCTTTGTTTTTAAACTGGCATTTTAATTATGATATGTCTTGATGTGAGCCTCTTTAGGTTTATCTCGTTTGGGACTCTCTATACTTCCTGGGCGTGTATATCTATTTCCTTTGTCTGGTTAGGAAAGTTTTCCATCATTTCTTGATATAAGAATTGCTTTCTCTCTCTTCCCTTTCTGGCACTGTTTTGTTTGGGTGTTCCCTACTACCTTATCTTCTAAATCACTGATTTGATCCTCTGCTTCATCTAATTTACTGATGATTCATTCTAATGTATTCCTCATTTCAGTTATTAATTCTTCATTTTTGACTGGTTCTTTGTTTCTATCTCCACTTTCTTGTTTTCTTTCTCTTTAAGTTCTCCCTGAGTTCATCTACTCTTCCCCTAAGTTCAATGAGTATCTTTATAGGCAATATTTTGAACTCTGCATCTTGTTGATTGCTCATCTCCATTTTGTTTCTTTTACTGAAGTTTTGTTCTGTTCTTTCATTTGGGACATGATTTTTTTTGACTCCCCATTTTGACTGCGTTCCTGTGTTTATATCAATAGGAAAGATTTGCTCATGGACTAAGTGGTTGTGAGGGCTGGCCAGTGACTACAGTGGAGGAGCTGTTGGTCTTGACCCTACATAACAGGACCCTACATAGTAGGGTCCTGGTGCCTGCCCAGTCTACTCTTTGGTTACGTCAGTCCTCAAATGTGCCCCAGGTAGCTCTCTGGCTTGGTCTGAAGCTGGCCACCAGGTGTGCTGTCCCTAGCACCTCCTGGGAGGGTCCTACCACAGCCTAAGTTCAGCTGCACTTTGTGCCCTACCCAGGGCAACCTAACATAAGCCATCAAGCAATTCGCAAATGGCCACAACCTGCATTAGGCTTGAAGATGCCTAGAGAGGGCAAGACATGAACCAAGGCCAGCTATTGCTAATGTCAGGCTTTAGGCTGCTCAGAAAGAGGTACAGAGCACTCCCAGGCTGGATACTATTAGTTTAGGTTTTGTAAACCTTTGAGAGACCTTAGAAAAGTCTGCAGCATGAGCTAAAACAGGCTATTTGTATGGAGAAGCCACTGGATGGGCATGCAAGTTAGATGGAGTGGGATATCAGGGAATCACCAGAGTAGGGTGAGATCTCAGGGAATCACCAGGGCAGGGCCAGTGGTGTTATCCAGGTTGATGGAGACTCAGATATGGTGACTACCTGTGTCTGCTCACCAGGAATGGGGAGGACTCAACAAAAAAAAAAATAAATTCTGACAGCACTTCTGTTTAGAAGTTGCTCCTCTAACCTTCACTCTTAAGCCAGACAACTCAGTTCCACCCTGTATGTCCTGGTGCCCTGCAAGCTGTTGTCCCAGTGCTAGAACTCAGAGCAAGTGACTCTGTTAGTGAGTCCATCAGTGAGTAAGTCAATGAGTGGGCACTTTAAGAGGAATGCCTAGAACTCCAGCAGCCCTCCATCTTACTCAATCACAATCTCTACTGGTTTTCCCAGCACTGGAACCCGGGGTGGGGGAGCCTGGTTTGGGGCTAGAAACCCTCGCTTCTCTGGGAGAACCACAACAGCTGAGATATCCCTCTGGATTTTTATCTGCCACATGCAGGTGTGGGACCACATTATTCCGTATCTCAGCCTCTCCCACCAGTGTCAAGGTGGCTTTTTCCATATGTTCTTAGTTGTAGAACTTTTGTTCAGCTAGACATCAGACAATTCTCAATAATGGTTGTTCTGTAGTTTAGTTGTAGTCCTGGTGTTGTCTTTAGAGGAGACAGCACAGCATTTACCTACTCTGCCATCTTTACTGGAAATTCTTGAGTTTTCTTAAAGGTAGACTATATGTAATTATTTGGAGAATTAAATCTGTCCATTCTAGGTCCTCTATCTAACAGATGTGCATAACTTACCATAAAAGAGAGATATCTTGGATATTATAAAATCTAAAAGGATTTTATTGAATTCAAGGTAAAGTGGAAAAGCACAATGACCTAGGAGTGAAGGACCCTAAATTTTTAGTCCCAATTCTTTTGCTAAATAACTGTGTGGCCTAGGGTATATTAGTTAACCTCTCTATGTGTTAGTTTCCTTTGAAAAATTCAGGAGTTGGATCAGAGGATGGCTAGGGTCACCTTCCAAGCTTTTGTATTTTCTAATCAGTAGATAGAAAACAGCCTAATTAGCTCATCTGATTGCAGGGTAATATTAATGAAGGCAAAGGAGCAAGTGAAATAGCCATGCAAAGCTAGTTAGTTTTAAATAGAGAAAAACATTGCCATACAGGTTTAACTCAACTTAGTTAATGAAGGAGGTCTGGTTAGTTTAGTGCTTCTTAAATCAACAACACAAATAATATGTGCTCATAATAAACCAGAAACAGATTTATATGGCAAATGATGCCATCAATAGATTTTAATACAGCTATGATTACTAAACTACAAAACTGGGTATTTTACCCATTTCTTTTCAGTGATATAGTGAAGAACCATCTCTCCCAGCATATCTTGGTTCAATCTGTGGTCCTACTATGCATGACACAAGTGCAGTGTACACCATATGTGATTCACTGTACAAGTCTGATGACACTCAAATTGGTCTATACACTGTTTAACAAGACTTATCCAAGATGGAAAGAAATCAAAATTAAACATATCACCAAGTTTCTTGTTTTCTTCTCTTTCTCTAGGTCTACATTCATTCCCCATTTTCCAGTTAACCTAAGCCCAAATACTCATTTACCATGTCTTAGTTTTATTAACTCTTTTTGACAAACATTTACTGAGCAGCTTCTATGTGCTTGGTAGTGTTCAAGGTATTTGGGACCCAGTGGTGAATAAGACAGTTTTGGCCACTGCTCCAATGGCATTTGTGAGTTTCTTTTGAATAGACATGTCTTAGGCATATATGCTTACACAATATCTGTGTTAACTTCCTAAAAGTATAGAAAATGTCTTATCTGAAATTTGGCATAACTTCCCATTCTCAATCAGTCCTAATTTATTAAACACCAAATATTCACCAGGCAATCTGATGACTTTGGAGATACACAAATGAATGAGATATGACCCCTATCCTCAAGAAGCTTATAGCTTAAAGGACCCTCTCTTCTATATACTTTGAGATGGGTAAAGATCCAAAGCATCAGTATCATTTCTATTTCCACAGGTTCTGTGAGGCTGACTATAATCACATGGAGGGCTAAATCAAGAGCTGTAACTGGGCCTGCTGGATATGCAATGTTATTTATAGAACATAATATGTTTGGGCTGAAAAAAATCTACAGAAGTCTTCTAACTGATGAAAAAACTGAGACCTAGAAAGGTAAATTCACTTGTCCCAAGTCACACAACTAGTAGGTAAAAATAAGCTCTAAGAGAATCATGTCCAAAGTAATGTTACTAGGTCCAGCTCCAAAGTTGACCAGTACATTTGGGAAGGGGGCCTGCCAAGCATGTAAACAACCTAGTTCCTGTGGAACCACTAGAATCAAATTAATAAAAACTGGATGTGGCAATATGACTGGATAAAGAAGCTCAGCAATGACCTGAGAGGCCGCAGTTAGGCTTGCTGTCCTCTCCAGGCCTGTCTTCTGAACTCACGATTTCCATGACCTTAAAGGTCCCTTTCAGCTCTTAAGCTCTACTGTGTAAACATTACTTCAATACTTTCGAAATCTAGATAGCCTACTAGAAAAATCAGACTGTACAGAGTATAATTGGATGATAATCTGTCAAGCACTCTTTTAAATAGCTGTGGTCAGGTTCCTATAACAGTGGAATCCAGAAGCTTCCAACACTCCGGGCTCAAGGTCTAGTCACAAGCCTATCTGTGATCTCGTCCCAGCTGGCTCCAAGTCTTACCTGCATCTTACCTTCTTGATTCCCCACCTGCCTTACCTGAACCACTAGACTTGTCATCTGGTGCTATTATTTTGCTAAGACCTTAGACCCACTTTGTCTACAATTCATATTATCTAGCCTCCAGCAGCCCTGAGAAAACAATCCCTTGGATCCTACCTAGATCACAGGATCCCACCTCAAGCTTAAATCTCCAGTGCATAGTGCTGGGGGAGGGGGATGTTCAAATTATCCACAATTCACACAATAACACACCCCTAATTCCAATCAATAGTATAATAATGGAGAGCTTTCATTAAACTCTACTCTGAAGTTTTCCATTAATTCACAACACTCACCTGCCCAAATCTAAGAGCTCTTTAAATCCATTAATGAACTTCAATACTAGATATATAAATACTTCTGCATGTCCTATAAACTTAGAAGAACCAGACTGTCAAGGTAACCAAAAAAAAAATTAAAATCTGAAAGCAGCTTACAGAAGGTCAAAATTCCTTACTATGTCTCTAATTTAACAAATGCCTCACTATGAATAGCCTGATGAGGACAGGCTGTACACCACAGCGAGAATTTTTCTTTTATTTGGCAAGCAATGAAATCATTAAGGTAATATTTCACCATTCCCGCTAACAGAATATCCTCATGTCATCTCCTTCAGTGTGCATGCAAGCAGAAGACACATATCTATTGTCTCTTCCTTCTAGAAGGTGTAAATGTAGGAAAATTGTCATCGTTAAATTAAATATAATGGTCCTCTCTTCCCTCTCTCCCTTTCATTCTCTCACTCTGTGCCTCAGCTCTGCTTGACATATACCTTGTAAATGTCAACACAAATGTATGTCCTGAAGACCAATAGGCAGAAAGTTCTGAATACCAGCAAAAATCCATCATGTGATACCAAACATTCACCCCTGCAGTGAGAGAAAATGATAATTGCTTTGCTGTGCAAGGTGGAGAAGCTGACCCCAAAGTGTCTGTGCTGGTATTAACATGTAATGAGGATGGGTGCAGACAAAGGCCACTGCTCAGGGATGTCATTGGATGTCCTCACCTCCGAAGCATGCTGCTGGTGTACACCGGCAGCTCTAATTATAGCCTAGTCTTCACGCTCCGACATCTTAACCCAGGGCCTATTTGGCTCAACACTAAAGGGGAACCAGAAATCTCTCACAAGACCAAAATGAACCCCAGAAAATTCCTAGCTAGGGATTAGGGAGGGTTCACACCAGAAAGCCAACCTCTACAGAAAGAGAGGAGAAAACATGGCAACTGAGCTCTGCCTAGGGAGTGCCTGGCTGGTTTGCTGCAAAGGAGAATGAGTAGCTTTGATGTTATCAGCATGTAGCTTGAGAGGTCAAAGAGAGAGCTCTCAGCCACCAGCATGCTGAGCCAGCAAGGAGAAAGAGGAGGCTTCCTGACCAGAGAAATTCTGCACGGGACCTTGCTGTCCACAGGTTGTCAAGGGCTGTCATTGAACCACAAGGACTGTTTGGCCTTGAGCATTAGTTATGTTATGTAAATTATGCTTAATGAAAGTGCAGCCTTGGTCCATAAAAACTTAACAATGCATTTGTCTTCATTTGAGCATTCCCTAGCAGCCACCACCTCCCTTTACAGACCATATTAACTTGGCTTTCACGTCATGTCCCCATCCTCCACAGCCACTGTCAGAAGGGCCCCAGAAGAAAAAGAGAAGTTGGCTTACACTTAATAAGACAAATGTGCCATCACGGAATTGGCATCAGGTGTCCCAAGCACACATACAGCGAAGCAGATGCAGCTGGGCCCATCCCTTCTTCCTAGGCTCTCTTTACGAACAATGTTCAGATGGCTAAAAAGATAAAACTTAGCTTTGCATTCCTGAGATCTGGATGTCACCTTTGATTCATCTACAAGCATTTGCTAAGTGCTTCTATGTATACAGTACATAACAAAAACATGCATCTCTCCATACCTGTGACAAGCAGGCAACAGTTTCTGCCTCTAAGACATCCCATTTTGACAAGCTCATAACAAACTTTTAGGTGCTCTATAGCTGCTGTTCTCAGTTCTGTGCCAATCACCTTGAAGAAGGAATGCCAAGCATAAAAAAAGCAGTGTGAAAAAATTAGCTGAGAGTTTCGATACAGGTCCCCAGAACTGAAGGGAAAGGGAACTGAGATTATATTACTGCAAGAAGAGGAAGTTTGAGTTTGGCTTGACTGGAACGTAGTCTTTATAATTATTAAACATTTTACAAAGTAAAACACCTTACCACTGCCTATAAGGTCTTCCACGGACTGACCCTCCCCCAATCCCAACTCTGTCCCTGTCATTCTCACCCCAATGGCCACACGGGCCTCTTTCCAGTACCTTGTAATCACCAAGCTCTGTCAAGTCAAGATCTTCAAATTTGCTGTTCCCTCTGCCTGCAAAGCTTTTCTCTCCGATTTTCCATAATTAACTCTGCCTCCTTCAAGCCAAGGAGAGATATCATTTCAACAGGGAAACCCTTCCAAAGCTCCCCAAGTCAAATTCGGTCTCACTGAAGCACCATGTTTTTTCTCTTCCCAGCCCCAGGTGAGACTTGACATCTGTCTCTTTGTGTCAGTGACCATATGTGTGACTATTTAATGACCGTCAATCCACTAGACTATCAGCTCCATGAGGACAGCAGGCATATTTATTTTTCCTTACCACCAAATCATTAGCACCAAGCATACAGTAGGCAGCTAAAGCAATTATTGAATACATACATACATATCAGTCACTTCTCCATGACTGTGGAAAAACTACTAAGAAAAGAACTATGCTCACATTCATTAGACAGAAAGAACTGAGTCACCTTAACAGTGACTGAGCATTAGAAAAAGCTATCAAGAGAAGCCAGAGGACTGACTCCAGGTGAGAACATCTTCTAAATAGGATAGCAGGTAGATGGGTCAACTGGCTTTCATGAACCCTGTCACTCCCATTTCCCATCCTGGCAGCTCGACTGTTCAACCATGGCGCTATCTCACATCACCTGGTTTAAAAGCATTTCTACTCCAAGCGCATGCTCAAGCAACAACAGCCTTTATCCTCACTCTTTATTATGCCGCTTAGCTCTCAGGAAGAACATGGATTCTTTTGTTTTCCAGGTAGCAAAATACAGAAAATAACTACAATGAAGCAAAAGGGTGGCTAATACTGGCTTCCTAAAAGTCAAAGGCCAAAATGAGTTGGTTGCACTGCCACAAAGCCCCAAAGAGGAAAGGAGAAAATCCCCAATAAAGAGATACTTGCAAAATTCTTGTCTCTCACCTACATATCAAAGTAGCTTCATTGAATTAGTTGGTCAGAACTTCCTAGAAAAGGAGATTATCCCAATTTGTTCATCTCACAAAGGAATCGCGTGAATCCTATTTGACCCTGTTTTTCTAATCTAGGGTATGAATTTAGCTAGCTTTGAAAATGTTTTAGGGCTTATACAGAAATTTGTAAAATGTCAGTGTGAAAATTTTAATTGAGTTATTAGCAATATCTCTTCTTTGAATGACCTTTTAGTACTCCATATAACATATCACCTCCTTTTACTACCTTCTGGCTGACAGTTTCTAATATATTCCTTCTTCCTAGATGATATCATCTGTCCTTGGGTGGAATTAACTAAAGCTCTCTACATTCAGAAGCTGACATTAATCTATAGACCCAGATTTCTAACAGCTGCTGGTATAAACACTGTTCCCATACATTGGGTTTCAACAATCACTGGACACTAATGGCATGCAAACAAAGGAATCAGAATGACAAACAGCAAGGATTTAAATTTTTTTTAATTGGCTTAAATATTATACCTACTGCATAAATCTAAGGAAATATTTCCAGCTTCATGGAAATTTTATATTTCTCTTAAGAATCACATGTGTAGAATTTTCCTAATCAAAAAAGGAAATTATAAGGATGAACATCAAGCAAGTTGTTTGTTCAAGTAACTTTCTCCATAAATGAAATATGGAAATGCTCCATAAATAAAATATGGAAAATACAGTCCCATATTCCTCATAGCCCAGATAACTTGCATCAGTCCAAGGAATGAAAAAAGTAAATCAACATGTCATATGCCTACAAAAAGGTATAATCAGAGTTAAGAATCACCAAACATTAAAAAAAAAATAAAACCCCTCCCCCACAAAATCCCAACTCCAGTGATTTCTCATAACAATCTTCAGACACTCAAACTCCGTGCCCTGGTATGAAAATGACCAACAAAGTGGCAGGAGTTTCCAAGTCTCCTTCGCCTCCTGTCTCCTCCCCCAGACTTTATATCCTGTTGGACACAGGCACATGCACATCAGTGCAGCAACAAGCAGTGGCATCTATAGGGACCTCATCAGCATTTTCTATCAGCACAACCATGTTATTTAGAATCTGAGGCAGTGATGATCATCATGAATGCCAGACTGCTGGTGCAGGTCCCAAGGCTTGAGGAGGCTGATAATTAAAGTGTGGCTGCCCTTACTGTGTGGCAGGAACCCAGAGGCACGACGAGGTAGTTTCCAAGGGTAAAAGGGATCTATAAGCAGGGCTAGTGGAAGCAAAATTCTGCTGAAGTTCAGTGAGCGTTCAGGAATTCTGTCTTTTTTCCTGATGCCTCATCCCTGGGGTCCCTATATTCCAGACTTACTGATCCTTGTGAGAAAATGTCAACCTACTCGCACTACCTGACACCTTGTGTGACTCAAGTCATAAGACTGCTACTGCCATTGCATTACGATATTGTGAAGTGTTGGCAATAAGGTTACTCCTCTGTGCACAGGGTACTGAGAGTTGACCTGAATAATAAGGTTATCCCTATTAGTAGTCACCTAGGGAATAGGTGTCTCCAGATGAGAAGCAGTGTCCAAAGTAAGTGTGAAAGAAGTAACCCCTTCTGTCTAGTTTTAGAAAGCACCAATTATGAAGGAATGTGCTCTTCATGCTGTGAATTCAGGAAAGCATCCACTGTGTGGAAGCAAAAGCTCCAAGTGATAGCCCAGGTGGACTGGAACAAACTTGACACTGCCCGGAGGCCTGGGAGGCAGCTGGTCAAGGCAGAATTAGAACTCAAAACTCTGCAAGCCGGACTGACTCAGCTCCTGGTACTTTCTTGATATCTCTGTGTTATCCCAAGAACTGGTCTAGTCTGTCTCATTTGTCCCAGGACAGAGTGAAAAACAGCTTTCCCCAGGGACTAATGTGGCTGCATCACACACAGAAAGATCTGGGCAGTTGGATCATCTACCCCTCTCATCAAAGAGAGTCTTAATAATCATGAAAGCTTCTGCATTTAGCTTTTACTAAGTAAGATGAGATTTACCCTATATTACCCCCCAAGTATTCAAAACTTACCCATCCTATTACCCACTAAGCTAGCTTGCCTGTTAGACTAATCTAAACCCAGTTAATACCCTTCAAGTAACATATTCCATTCACGCATTTATGCACTCAACCTACTGTTAATTTAGTTTAAGCCCAGTACTACATTAGGTATGGGAGCCATAAATGCATATAGGATATGGGCCACACTCTCTAAGAACTCATACAATAACTAGGAGAAAACCCAGTGACAGACTTAAGATATAACTCTGTTGGTCAGAATTTGAGGGTCTATGTCACCCAGGGTAAGGAAAGCATTTTGGTTCAGGGACATGCTTTGGAGGATGACTCACATCAAGAAAGCAGAGTGGCCTCTGCCCAGGCATGATACCAACCTCCTGCACAGGACTCATGTTACAGGAAGAGATTCTGGAAAGCAGTAACAAGAAAATTGGTCTCCCTCAATGAAGTAAGGGGTCCCTAAACCCAGCAGGTAATCAGTTCTACCAGTCCTGGCCTTGTATAATGGAAGGTGGAGATTGTGTTAAAGACTATGAAGCCAGACATAGGTTGTAGGTATAATTCCACCACCCTAGGCAAATTACTCATTCTAGCCAAGCCAGGTAACAATCCTCGTCCCTCTTATGCTTGTTGTAGAGTAGTGTGGTTCTAATGCATGGCCTGCAGCAATATCAATATCATCTGGAAAACTGTTAGAAATGCAAATGTTCAGGCTCCACCCCAGACCTCTTGAATGGGAAACACTGGCAGTGGGGCACAGCTAATTCTGATACACTTTAAAGTTTGAAAACCATAGATGTATGAAGAAAGGTGTTGATGCTTCACAAAGTGCCAAGTATGTGGAAGAACAAACACATGGGAGTTGTGTCATGAAGCCTTGTGAAAGTAATACGAAAGATAAATGCAGAGGGGAGTTAATTTTTGCCAGAAATCAGAACCAAAATGGAAGTTTAAGTGCTCTAGTGGCCTGAATCCCAACTCCCTGAGTGATTATCAAGATGCGGATCCTTAGGTCACACATCAGGCCCAATATAAATACAAACTGGGATGGGCGAAGGGTTAGAAGCTGGGAATCTGCCAACTCTTAAATAGGCATCTATGAGGTAAGTGCTTTCTAACAGGGTTTTTGTATGTATGTGTGTGAACATGGGTTTGTTATTTTTTTGTGTGATTATGTATTGTTCAGGTGTGCATCTACCTCAAGATAGCTCCTGCAAGAACCACCCTTCTCAAGCTCTCATTTCTGACACTCTAGGACAAGCTTCCTCTCTCTCCCTCTCACTCCTCTTCTAGAACTCCTTCTTTCTTCCTTTTTTGCTTAATTGGTTCTTTCTTATTGATCAGAATCATCCATTCATTCATTAAGCCCAGGGCATATGTTCTCTTCACCAAAGCACCGCTCAATCTCAAGAAGGCTTATTGAGGGTGAGATGGATATAGGATAAGTAAGAGGATGATGGAGAGGGTCCAGGTGATGACAGGTATAGGCCTCTATAACACTTCTATAAATTTCACCAACTGGCAGGCAAAGAAACAAGAAAGGGTTGTTTTGTCTTGAATACTGACACATAACTTGGTCATTCTACCCCTTCCCTATGTTTCCATGTCAGATCTGATGCTATATGGGGACAGAAAGTCATGGTTAGTCACAATTCTGGCACCTCTCCTTGCCGCTATTCCTTGCTGATGACATCAGCTGGAAGACTGCCAAAGCTTAGAGAGAAAAACTCACCAAAATAATCATAAAGCCATTTAGGATTATATGAGCATGATCAACACACCTAATAATAATTACTCACATTTGTATTCCTGCCAATCTTTATATAGAGGGCATAAATGTAACCTGCTTCAAATGAATCACCTGGTTTTAAATGCCTTAGAATCACAGTCCTATGATTCTGACAAAGTAACCCACATATCTCATACCTCGGGTTTGTAACAAAGACATTGCTGTGAACTGAAACCCAAAGAACAAAGCCAGTTGAATTTTTAAACATTTACTCCAAACTTTTCATTGTGGGTTATATTCTTCTCAAATATTTCATCAAGCCTTTTTCTTCTGGTTTAAATCTCAATCACTAAAAGGAATGATTCAAAGGCAATAATGTAGAAACAAAGGGGGAGATTAAATACAAATTAAGCTTTCATTTGTACTGTTTTTCCAAACTGAATTAAAGTGATTGAGCTAACTTTGGTGTAAATTTTACAGCTATTGGAAATGATAGAATGTAAATTGGATTATACTATTTAAATATTTTACAAATAATTGAAATGGCATTCTTATAAGTTATGTTCCAATATTCATGTTCAAACATAATAGATCATGCTGACTGCCTCCAGATATATATATATATATATATATATATATATATATATATATATATATATATATATAGCCTTTTTGTGCTTGATATTTCTTCCATTACCAAAATGAAACTCAAGGAAATTCACACAAAGATAGGTCAGGAGGCAACCAGTTAAGATGCTATGACTGAAAAGGCATGAGGGTATGATTTAACCTATTCAAATCAATTCATTCCAGCAAATATTTATTGATTACAGCACACTGAGCCAGCTACTGGATACAATGAGGAAGAAACCAGCCTTGTCCTACAGGCACTTATCATCTTCCAGAAGGAAAATAGATAAGCCAAATAAAAGTATGCAGCTTAAAGCAGAATATATATGCGTAACATACAGGAAGTACAGGGGGAGGTTGAAAAAGTGGGTTAGAAAAGTCTTTATGAAAAAGATGATATTTAAGCTGAGTTTTGAATGATGAATAAAATTTCCATTAAGTGAACACTGTAAGAAGCATGTATAAGAAGCAAGAGAGGAATAGTCTCAATCCACAGAATCAGAGAAACAAGGTGCTTGTTCAGAGAAGAGAACAAACCAAAAGGAGCTAGGATGCCCACAAAAGTAGTGAGAAATTTTCTAACACTCAACCAAAATTTATTGATTATTCATGTTTCCATAAGATTTATGGAGAAATACACACAAAAAAAATTGCAAGATCACTTCTCTCAAGGAATTTGCATTTTTGCAGTTAATACTGGTAAATAAATACAAAGTAGAAATCAAAAAGTACCATAGGGTGGTACAGATGCAAAATTTTTTAAATTGAGTGGAAGGAAAGATCACAACTAAGTAATAATAAGAGACATGAAGGATGGAGATATGAAGATAAACACACTCACTCATTCACTAAAAATATATATTTACATTTAGTTTCCTCATAGGTTGAATACTGAGTAAAATAATGGAGACAAAGAGGAGCAAATAGCAACTCAGTTGGACTAGAACAAAGAGTAAAAGTAAGGAAAGATAATATTGAGAAGACAGGCTGGCATCAAACAAAACAGGCTAGGATTCAAAACACAGTCAGTCCTACATTCAAGAGGCATGTGAAGCCACTGAAGATGTCTGGGAAGAAGCTTTAAGAATGTCCTGTGTCTTAGTTTGAATCCCTCCAAAAGCTGAACCTGAGATGAATATACAGGTACAGGAAGTTTATTTGGGAGATGATCTCAGAGAACAGGAGTGGAGGTGAGGTTGGCAAGAGGAAAACCCAGCATTACGAAGCATTATCCAGGTCCCTACTCTTGGCAATAAAACATGGCTCCTTCTCCAGTGTGCCTAAGAAGTATATTGAAGTCCTCCCAGAATTCCATGTGTGAAGTACAGAGGGGTGGGCAATTATTCATCAGTTTCAGTCCCCATTGGTTGAGGGGTGCCCCTGAGGTGTGCACTGGCTCACATGCACTTCCAGGCTGAGCTTAGCTCATGTAACTCCTGGGAAGGTCCTGGAGTTAAAAAAAAAAAAAAAAAAAAAAAAACAGAATAACTCATGGAGTAACCGAGATGAGACACTGTCAGCAGGAGTCTGAGCTTGCGTGGACTTGTGCATACCAGCTATGATCAAAAAGCAAAAGTGAACTGAGGAGATATGACAGGGACTCAAAAAATGTCTGCTAGAGTAGGTAGCCTGCATGCAAGGTAGGATCAAAGGGAGAGATTCAGGAAAAACAGTCATTGTCTAGCCTGGAAAAAGAGAAAGACAATGGGAAGCTAGATAAAGATGGTGAGAAGGGGATGGATGTCACAATTACCATCAAGGATTAAGAAACTTGTTAACTATTTAGAGCTAAGGAAATATATCATAGATAACTGAGATTCTAATCTTTCTTCACTGAGAACAAAATGGTATCAGAAATAGAAGATAAGTGAACATGATCAGAGCAGCTAAGAGAAGATGCCCAGAAGAAAAGTGGAAAAACAAAACTTGAGTTTGGAGAAAGTGAACTGAAAATTACCAGCATAGATATAGTAGCTGCATTCATATTTTTGCTTAGTGTTAGAAACTAAAGAAACATCTATATTTAATTAATAGAAAAAGAAAACATGATGAGACAGTAAAGAAATCACATTGTTAAAGTAAGAAAACAGAATTTTAGAAATAAGAGGCTGGTCAACAGGGATAAATGGTGCAGAAGGAATGGAATAATAAAGATCTAGAAGCACCCAGTGGATGAGGTGACTGAAAAGTCATAGAATTGCTTAGTAGAACATATTTCGGTAGAGAGGAAGCCAATTCCAGGATCTGGTTGACAAAAGGTCTAAAGAATCAGAGAGAGTCAGTCTTTTTCAACAGGAATTTCTCATTTAAATCACTGAATGTGATTTCTGTGACTATTTTCTCAATTCTCCCAAAATTGGAATATAACTTGTACCTTTCTAAATGCACAGAAGTTACAATCAATGCCTTAGGATGGGGTGAGCAAACTTTTTCTGTAAAAAGCCATATGGTCCCTGGTAACTACTTAACTGTTATCATAACCCCAAAGTGGCCAGAAACAATATCAAAATGAATTGACATGGCTGTGTGCCAACAAAACTTTATTTACAGACACTGAGATTTGGATTTTGTACATTTGTCATGTGTCAAAAATAATTTTTAATAATTTTTTCAACTTTTAAAAGATGTAAGAACCATTCTTAACTCATCAAGCCCTGCAAAAACATATAGTAAGCTAGATTTGGCATTCAGGTGATAGTTTGCCCTTATTTTAGAACATCAGAGCTGATTATCACTGGGAGGCCCAGATTAGAAATGCTAGTACACACTTCAAATAAATGAAGAAGCAAGAGAGAACACAACACTGTGAAGGAGAATTAGTATCGAGAATTTGTTTTGAGAGTAGGGAAAACACATGGCTTATGACACCTTAACAGGAAATTATCTTTGCAGAAGGAAAACTGAAGATGTATGAGGAAGTTGAGGAAACTGGTAGATCAAAGTGGTAGATGACAAGGGAGGAGACAGAATGAAGGAATGAGCTGGGTAAAGAAGAGGCAGATAGCTTTCTCTGAGATGGAAGGTGAGGAGGAAAGACAGGTTGGAACCAGATTATGGAGGACCTAAACTGCCAACCCAAACAGTTCACACTTCATTAGGTGAGCAATGAGGAGCTACGGAAGATGTTTAGGCAGAATGTGTTCAGGCTGAGAGGTGCAGCCCAGGAATCAGTAATGCTCTCCATTTCCCCCACTGCAAACTGAATAAATAAGCAAATGCTCTGTGTATATGTATTTACATAATGTAGGTATGACCAGAATAAAAGAAGCTGAAAATATGTGATAATGAACTCTCTTTCTCAAAAACCTCCTTCACAAATGCATTCTGGGAAGTAAAGATAAGAGAAGCTGACATACTCAAAGACAGTTCGTTCAATATATTTATATATAAGTGTGCTCTTACCCTCAAGAATTTGAATATCGCATATAGCAAGAGTCCATGTTCCAGGCTTACAACAGGGGTTGGGAGTGGGGTGAAGTATGGTGACCAGAGCTAGGTCCCAGTCTGAACTTCATTATTAACCACCTGCATAATGTTAGAACAAGTAAATTAACCTCTCTGGGCCCAACCTCTTCAAGGTCAAATGGGAATTAGAATTTTGTTCCATGAGCATCAAACGTGTGTAACAAGTATCAAAAGAGCTAGTGGACATTAAAATGCTTTAAAAGTGTAACAGAAATATTACAGCTGAAAAGAGAAAGGTTCTTTGATGTCACTTGCCAGAGTAACTTCTCTAGACCTTTTCCTTATTTCACATCTAAATCTTTCTCCCATTGAGTAGTGAATGATTTCAGTGGGACTTGGTCTATAAAAACATCCTGCTTGGCAGATCTGCAACTTCCATCCTTTGCCATTACCCTTTTCCTTAAAACCTGTATACCTTTTTGAGAACAGGATACCTTTCCAGAGGTGTGGTCAAGCAACTTACACAGGACAGCACCATGTGGGTTGAAAACTCCTATAAGAACCCCAACGAGGTGATGTTTAAGATGAACCTTAAAGATTAGCTAGAACTGAACAGGCAGAGAAGAGAAAGAGGTTTTCTGAGCAGTGGGACAGCTCAATCTGCACATGATCATTTCATGTAGGCTGAGCATCAAGATGCACTGGGAAAAACAGCCAAAAAATTTGGAGAGACTCAGGAATACCAAGCTAGTATAAAAGCCTAAGAAAGGGGAAAAATAAGATTTATTTTCTTCTTTGTACAATTCAAATTCTGGTTCTGTTTTCACAGCTGAAATATAGGAGATACCTTCCTTTAATATTAACAACAATTATAGTTAACAAGAAGAGTCCACATTGGTGAAGCAGTGAAAATAAGCCAAAGCCCTTCATTCACATAATGATTTATTGTTTACTAAGAACTCTCATTTATCTTAACTCTTTGGTCTACAGAATAGCCAATGACACATAGGCAACAGAAATATAATTAGCCCCACTATATAAGAGGAAAATGGGGCTCAGAAAGGTTAAGTGATCAACCTGAGGTTATACAGTAATAAGCATTAAAGAAAAGGCTGGTGTGGAAACTTGAGTTGTCTACTTCAGATCCCAGCCTTGTTTTTTACATATCCACCATTCTTTTGGTTGAATGTGGCTAGGCACTTCATCTTTAGGTTGAAAATATCCTCCTGCCAAAAGGGACAGCCACCATCTTTTCACACTAGCCAAAGGAAAGTAACAGGACAGAGCAAAATCATAGTCCAGAGGTGAGCAAACTGTGGTCCATGGGTCAAATCCAGCCAATCATCTCTTTCTTTATAGCCTGCAAGCTAAGAATAATTTTTATATTTTTAAATAGTTGGGGGAAAAATCAAAGGAAGAATCATCTTTCATGGCATGGGAAATTATATGAAATTCAAATTTCGATGTCCACAATGCAGACATGACCACTCATTTATGTCAAGACTATGGCAGCTTTTGTGCTGCAACAGAGTTGAGTAATTGCAACAAACAATGATGACTGCAAAGCCAAAAATATTTACCATCTGGCCCTTTACAGAGGAAGTTTACTGGCTTTGCAGTCATCATTGCTGTCCTAAGTCATAGATCTACAATTATAGTAAAGATAAAACAAGGTAACTGGAGAGGGGAATTGCAGGAGAAAATAGAACCCAAAGTCCTGAGTCCCCAGATTTTGCATATCTCACTTGTGAAATGGAATTTTGTTTGAGAAATGCTCAAAGTGTCGGTACTTACCCACTGGGTGCTATTGAGGTTTGTGTGACAGTTTCACAACTAAAACTGTTTCTGACAGTCCCTTTAGTTTTTCTCAATCCCTCCCTCTTCCCTACATGCTCGCATGGGTTGAACTTCATTGCTTCTAGAAATAAAGAGGCTCTGGTGTCAACTCTAAAATCTGTATCTCACTTCTCAGACATGTGGATATTTATTGGCAGGGTATGGGATAGAGAAAGAAAGGAGAGAGATCGCCTGTCCAGAAGGCAGTAACCTTGGTGGAGATGCAATGTCACCAGCCTAAACCATCATTCTCACAGATGTACAGCATATTACTTAAAGGGAAACAAATATCAACCACTGAATGTCATGGCAAGGACACATCTCCTGCCTCTTAACTAAACTTATCAGAGCTGCAGTTTAATATGGTTCCTTTTTCATCCTCCCCTCAAATTCATCTTCCAGGGCAATTCTTGACACCACCAGCAAACAGTCAAGACGAAGATTTAGTGACGTTAGCTTCAAACAGATCTAGATTTATTGATATGTGAGGCTGGCTTCCTTTCTCAGGAGCCGCAGTACGCAGGATTAATTCTAACTGTTCCTTAATGTTCAGTGCTGCTCTGCAAATGCCCAAATGTCTTCCTGGGGGAGGTCAGTTTTCACCAGAAGCAAGATCATCAGTAATGGCTTAAGCTTTCTCTAATAAGGCTGACCAGGTTAATTGGCACCACTCAGTTTTTTAATCAGAGGGGAGAACCTGAGCAAACTCCTTCCAAAACCCCGTGTCCTTTAAGCTGTCCCTGCCTTGTTCTGAAATCAGCAAACCCAGCAAGCGATCTTAGTTGCTATAAAAGCTTTCATCTTGTTCTTTTAAATCTCCCTACATGCCTACAGACACTTCAGTGTCTGAAGCCAGAGGCAGACAGCTGCAAGCCAGCCTTTTTTACAGGCTGTTTTCTAAGTCTTGGGCCACAATGTTGAGCTTTGCCCACTTCCCACAAACACATTTTATGAGCTCACTTGCTGCGCCACATTTCTGTGCTGCATGAAGCAGGGGCAGCTAGCTGTGCCATGGATGCCCAATGGTTGCAGAAAACAAGGTCTCCATCTCTAGGCTTTCACTGCTGGCCTTTTGCCGCTCATGCCTGCAGCGTCACACAGGACACAGCATAACACAAAAATGAGTGCAGCCTGCCTTGGCACCTGTAAGCACAATGAAGAAGGGGCAAAAAACTGAATAGGAAAAGAGAAGAAATAAAATCTCTGTCAGTTCTTTTCTAACACTAGGCTAAAGAACAAATTTGCAGAGCACTGTTAAAAGATTAACTGCTAAATGAAAAAGCACTACTAGATGTAAATTTAAAAGTCCAAAAACACCCAAGAGGCATAACTATAATTATTGCTGAGGGAAGCTCTTTAGACTAAAAATACATTTCCATTAACAATCAAAATTAGTTTTCATTGCTTTTTTTCTTGAGCTTTCAGTGAATAACCTTTGATGGTAGTACATGATAATGATTCATTAGAAAAAGTGGATTTGTATTTCAGGAGTATGCACCAAAAAAAAATTAGCCAAGAAATTATTCCTCCATATAAGTCAAATGGCAGAAGAAGGGAATTCATTTTTAGAATGAATAATGGCTTCCTATAAAAGCTAACCCAGACAGCAGGTACCCACTTGAATATTCTTGGCTAACAGAGCTGACAGACAAATTTTTTTCCAAATATCCAATGAACTTAGAGGAATTGCTATTGTGATATAGTATCTTCTTCTTTAAGCCCTAAAGAGGTATAAGGAAAAGGCATTATATTGCCTCAAAATTTCCATAGCTTTTAATCATCATTAAAGTTACATCTAAAATAACATATATGCAGAACAGTGAGTAATAATTATTTTTTTCATATTTTTATTGAGATTATTTGCAGAGTAAAATGCACAGATTTTGAGCATACAATCTAATCAGTTTTGACAAATGCACACACCCATGTATAACCATCTCAATCAAGATCTAGGTTTCTAATTTCCTCCGTCTCACCAACGCATATTCCCCAGAAGCAACTACTGTTCTGATTTCTATCACCCCAAATCAGTTCTAGAATGTCATATAAATGGAATCATACAGCAAGTACTTTTTTGTGCATGGCTTATTTCACTCAGCATTATTCTTTTTAGATTCAACTTTGATTAACTTCTTTTCCTTCTAACAGCTATGTAAAACCTTCAGAGGCTAAGTGATTGCGGGGAGGATATTTAACAAGCAACAGCATTTTCAAGTACAGAGTAAAAAAAAGGGAGAAAATTCCAGGTTTTTCTAGAAGTATTTTAAGTGATGGGGAAGGAACTATATATATATATATGTCATAAATCACTCCGAAAGGCTCTGGAACCCTGTGATGAACTCTAATTCACTCACCTATCACAGGGAGCTGTGATGTAATGGTGAGTTGTACATAATTCATACCGCTAAACTTAATTATGATGAGTGGCCTGGAAATCTGATTAAAAATCATTAGTTCTGCTAAAGAGCCTCAAAACAAAAATGAATATACAGGAAAATAAACTACTTCGCTAGATGGATTATTCTTTGAAAATCTGAAGCAAAATGATAAAAGTAAATTATTTCGAAGAATCCCTGCCAAATTGTAAAGTATAAAATGCAAATGCTGAGTTGCTGGTACTAGGGCAGAATGTGTGGCTTACATTAAATGATGCAGATAAAATACACAGCCTTGCACTGAACAGACACGCAGTGAGAAAATCACTAGGTCAAGATTTGTTTTCCCTAAGAATATGGCCAAATAGTAGCACATGAGTTGAATAAAGAGGTCAAATTCCTTGGAACCAAGAATTCAGGGATCCTGGAGTTCCTCTAGGCCTGGAGTTCCTCAAGAAGAGTTTAGACTCACACCTAGAACATGAGGGAGTCATATAGCCAGGTCTTCACAGTGTCCTCTATGTTCATAAAGGACATCCTGATTTTTTTCAGAGCCTTTTCACATTTATTATAGTATCTCATCTTTGCAACAACTTTGTTAGGTAGCATTATTAATAATTTCCTAACATTAATGTAGTGCCTTAGAGCAAGGGTGCCCTAATCCTAGGCCAGAGCCTGTCTAGAACCTGTTAGGAACCAGGCTGCACCATAGGAGGTGAGTGGTGAGCGAGCAAGCGAAGCTTCATCTCCTCAGCCCTAGCATCACTGCCTCAGACCATCAGGAATTAAAGTCTCATAGGAGCACAGGTTCCTGGTGCCAAAAAGGTTAGGGACAGCTGCCTTTCGGTATCCAAAGTTATGTCACAAACATTACCTCAACTGATGCTTGAGAGAACTCTATAAAATTAGGCAGAGACTTTACCCCTTTTAAAAAATAGAAGTCTTTTACCAAGGTGATGAGGCTTTTCAGTGGCAGGGTTGGGTTCTAAAATGTCTTGTGACTTCTGATCCAATGTTCATGTCTATCGGTATCATTCTCTAGAAAGGTTTATTAAACCCAAATGATGGATAAGAAGACTGAGGCAAAATGAGGTTAATACTTAGAAGCTCGCTAAAGGCAGACCTGAAAGGAAAACATTTTTGAAGATAATATATGGGAAAAATAAATTTTCAAGACCACATTTAGATCCTAATGAATCCTTCCCTTTCTTAGCTACAGCACACCTTCTACGTATCCTTGACCTGCTAAATCAAAACTAAAACTAAAGTGTATGAGGGTTCCTTTTTCTCCACATCCTCTCCAATACTTGTTATTACTTGTCTTGTTGATAACAGCTATTCTAACAGGTGTGAGAGGGTATCTCATTGTAGTTTTGATTTGCATTTCCCTAACAGCTAGCAACATTGAGCATCTTTTCATATGTTTGTTGGTGGTGACAGAAAGAAATATAACTACAGGTGGTAAACACACAATGCAATATATAGATATATAGATAGATAGATATAGATAGATAGATAGATAGAGATAGATATGTGAGTATATGCCTTACTGTTGACTTGTACACCTGAAACTTACTGGATTTCATTAACCAATGTCACCATAATAAAAATAAATTAATTTAAAAAACTAAAAGTGAAGATTTACAACTGAAGGTAACTTAGTCTTCACAATATACCTACCTACCACTTACTCATTCAAATTCTAATGATTAACATTAAATAAGCAATTTCTCTCTGCCAAGCACATTCTAAGCATTTCACCAATATTATTCTTATAATCCTCACAACAATCATATGAGGTTAAGTACTAATATCATCTTCATTTTACAGGTGAGGAAATAGAAGCACAGACAGGTAAATAACTTGACCCAGGCCACACAGCAGTACATGAGACAGCTGGGATCTGAACCCAGGCAGTTTGGCTCCCAGCTATAAGGAAAGTACCAATCTATGGAACACTGAAACATCCCCAAATTCTTTACTCCAAAGGGTATGAGGGTAGTAAGAATGCTCCTAAAATATAGATACAGTGCATGTATTTATGTATATTTTTTTTTATTTCAGAGAGTGGGCTTATATTTATATGTGCAAACAGATTAAATAAATCATGATTACAACAGTAAACATGTAAATTCTGATCAATAACTATTTGCCTTCCCCTCCCCCCAATGTAACAGCTGCAATAAAGCTTTAACTGTAAAGCGATGCACAACCAGCCATAAAAGTATGTAAAATAAATGAGGATAACATAATGAGGGAATCCAACATTCATCTCATAAATATAACATAACGACCACAACTAAAATGTCAGAGAATCTAATAAATCAATATGGTAGGACAGAGCTATCTTTATGTTCAGAATACATAAAAAATATATTTACATGCAGGGTGTTCTTTTTTATATAAGCCACAACCAAACAAAAAAGAATTATAAGAAATTTAACACTTTATTTACCTAGATGCTCTAGTTCAACAATGATATTTTTAATACTCCATTGGGTTCCCTCCATATCCTTTCATGGTAAGAAACGATCTGTACTCTGAATCTGCACAGAAGGCCTTGGCTACCTTGCTAATATGCAAATGCCACTGGAAGAGAAGTGAACAGGAAAACATCCTAAGGGTACTTTGAAAGGATCAATTACAGGCTTGGGTTTAGAATACTTCTGATCATGGTGATTTCTGGAACTTCCAACTCGTTTTATTAGCACCAACAAACCCTAGGAGGTTTAGTTATTTCCCTGTTAATGCACTAGCGATTGATGTGGATAAATCCTATAAATACTAATGAGAGTGACACAAGTAAATCTCCCCTGAATTAATGAGAAGAGTCTCCTGTACTGACCGACATGCCACCTAATGACTTGAAATGATGGATTTATAAATTCTTCCAGGTTCCCCTGTGGACGCAAGCTGCAAAAATAAATATCTGTACCCAGCTACCTCCTCCCAAGGGCTGTTCTGGATCTAGGAGGCCTGATGGTAAAGGAACTGGCCTAAACGGGCAAGAGACAAATGCCTCTTCCATAACCTTTTCCTTAATGAAATGGGCATACCCCAACATAACACCTCACCTCAGAGTATACTAAATTTGGGAGGTAACTGAGAGTTAAGAGTCTTCTGATAAAATAGCCTGAACCCAAGTCCAAAACTACTAACTTCTGAAGTATAAAAAAACAGTTAATGCTCACACATTAAACTGAGTTTAAAATGTAGATGTATGTTTTAACTCAATGCTTCAGTTATCTATTGCTATATAATAAACATAGTGGATTTAAACAACAACCATGTGATTTGCCCATAATTCTGTGAGCTAATAGGTGCTCATCTAGGCATTTCTACTGATCTCACTTGAAGTATTTCATGTGTTTGTTGTCAAATGGTGGCAGGGGATGGAATATCCAAGATGATTGCACTCACATGTCAAGAGCCTGGGCAATGACCTGGGGCTGTACCGCTCCCCATGTAGCTACGTTGAGCTTCTTTACCTATCAGGTGGATTCTAAGAAGACCTGCTCCAATGTACAAGCACTTACTAAGTTTTTGCTTGCATCCCATATATGCTAATGTCCCACTGGCCAAGGGCAGAGTCATTGAGGAAGAGATCTACACAGAGGTGTGAGTACCAGGAGGTGTGTTACTCACCAAAGTAAGAGTACACCATAACTAGCACTGTTTCCTCTCAGAAGGAAAAAGACTTGCCATTATAATTACTGCTTTTTCCCCCTAGTCTTTCACTTTAATATTCAATAACCTAGCATCCTGATCATTGCTTAAGTTTTAGAGATTTGTGTTCAACATGAAAGTCAGTGAAAGTAGAGCAAGACAGAGAGACACACTACACAATTTATAAACAAATAAAGATTAAGCTTTCTTTTTTTTTAATAAAACAAAAACTGGACATAATCACAGGTAACACAAGAAAACATGCAGCCAGTCTCACTCACTCTGCCTCTTTATTTTCTTAGCACAAGAACACACAGTCCTCATTCTGCCTGTGATTCACGCTTACAGGACCCTTTGTACCTTTTTAAAGGACCAACACTAAACTTTTTTCACTCAAGTGGGTAAAGACTTGAGGACCCTCATAAATCTTGTTCCAACAATTCTCCCCAAGCAGGATATGTTATTAATATGATCCTCTTTCATTGTAATAACCTAATGGGTTTGATTAATATTTGCCAAGTCCAGTCTACCTCTTGGATTTCCTCATAAATAAATAATTTGCATAGCATTTTCAATTTTATCAGCCATATCCCATTTGATGCTAGAAGCAGCTGAGACAGGTAAGACAAAAATGTATTATCTTCATTGGACCATTTTTTAAAAATGTCTGTACACATTAGTATATTCTAGTTTTTATAGTTTAATAGTAAACAAAATATTCCCTTATACATTATTTGTATACAGATTCCCTAAAAATATCCTGAAAGGTAGATGATAATATCCTTACTAATAAATGAGATAGAGGAATTAAATATATCAAAACCCCATAGTTAATAAGTGACAGGCACAAATTAGGTTCCTAACTCTATTCAGTCTAACTTCTTTGCCAGCAGGTACCAGGGAGAGTGATCTATGACCATAGAGTTTATGGCAGAATTAAAATTAGAACCTGTACTTTACAGTGAATATTCCTCTGCCAAGAATCATCTAGAACGTGTGAGAACTATCCCAATGTTAATAA
Organism: Macroglossus sobrinus; assembly: GCA_004027375.1. Classification (NCBI taxonomy): domain Eukaryota; kingdom Metazoa; phylum Chordata; class Mammalia; order Chiroptera; family Pteropodidae; genus Macroglossus; species Macroglossus sobrinus. The sequence continues at coordinate 80,641 of PVKZ01000155.1, read as the reverse complement.
TAAGATGGGTTATACAAGAAATAGGGGGCTTCAAAAGAAGAGCTAGAAACACCATAATGATCTAGCTTTCCAAGAACACAGGAATCTAAGATAGTCTTCAGGATTTAGAGAATACACTACAGTTGACATGAACAGCATGACAATGAGACTTTACCTCTTGGGCTCACAAACTTACTGAAACATTGCTCGGGAAGCTTAGACACTATTTTTTCTCACGTTTCTAAAAGCAAAACAAATAGACAAATAGATCAATGAACAGAATAGAGAGTCCAGTTAAAATAGCATTCCAAAATAGTAAAATAGCCTAAAAGCAAATGGTTAGAGAACAGGTTACCCATTTAGAAAAACATACATATTAATTCTGATCTCAACATAAAAGCATTCATTCATATATACACATGTGTGTGTGTGTATACACACATACACACACACATACATACATACACACATATATCTACAATGGATAAAGACCTAAAAGGTAAAATTAAAACAATCAAAGGTTTAGAAAAAATACAGGAGAATATGTTTATGGCCCAAGGTTCAGAAAAATCTTAAATGAGACACAAAAAATTTAAAGGAAAAGACTTGTTAATTTGAGACATCAAAAGTAAAAACTTGTATGTGATAAAAAGAACCATAATATTGAAAGACAGATTGGAAAAAAATGTTTGCAATACATGAGAGTCAGGCCAAGGATACTTGAATACATAAAAACTTACTAGAAATGAATAAGTACAAGTCTTACAATCCAGTAGAAAAATGGGCAAATAATATACATGGGCAATTGAAAATAGATAAAAAATTGCAGATAGACAATAAATATGTGAAATAATTCTCAAACTGGCAAGAAAATGAAAATTTTAAGTGGGACTGAGATATACTATATCATACCCAACAGACTGCAATAATTTTTAAAGTGCGCTAATACTGAAGGTTGACAGAAGAATGGGTCAAATGGTACTTTCTACACATCACTAATAGGAGTGAATATTGATAAAATCACTTGGAGAACAATTTTATGGTATCCATTACAATTTAAAATATGCATTCACTATGATTAAGTAATTCCACTTCTTAGAATATACGCAAGAGAAACACTCGCATGTGTACACAAAAAGGCCTATAATTAGGCCATTCATTACTGATTTGACAAGGAGAAATGACTAACCACCAAATGCCCATCAGAAAACTAATAGCCAAATAAATTTTAAAATATCCATACTATGGAATATTGCACACAAGTCAAAAAGGGTGAGTATGTCTGCATGTACTGACGTGGAAAGATATCTAAGACTTACCATTGAGTGAAAACAACAGCTGCTGATCTTATATAGTACTATAAATTCAGTATGTGTCTACATGTGTTTATGTGTGGGAACATATAAATTCACAGAAGGATGAGTAAACATAGCAAACTCCTCAAGCAGTTACCTCTGGGAAAGAAAGTGGATTGGATTGAGGACTGAGCCTTAGCAGTTAGCAGTTAATATGGTGAATATTGTACTTGTGTAGTTAGAATATAATTTTCAATAAATAAAAAGACAGAGCAGAGAATCTCCACTCCCCTCACATGAAATTTCTCCTAAGTAGTCTTTTTCCAAAATTTATAAAACAAACAAAAAAATAAACAAGCCAAACAAAACATTAATGTTATAACAAAGGATGAGAACCAAAACATTATAATCCAAGCTATATGGTGTCAGTTGGCCGAAGTTCAAATCCTGGCTCTACTACTACCTAAAGTATGTAACCAACATCTCAGTCGTATGGGCTGCTATAACAAAATATCATAGACTGGGTGGCATATTAAGAAATTTATTTCTCACAGTTCTAGAGGCTGGAAGTCTGAGATAAGGTTGTCTTCTGGGTCACAGACTTCTCACTGTGTCTTTACAAGGCAGAAGAGGCAAGGGAACCCACTGAGCTTCTTTTATAAGGGCACTAATTTTGTTTACAAGGGCTCCACTCTCATGACCTAATCACCTCCCAAAGGCCCCACCTCCTAATGCCACACTTTGGGGGTTAGGTTTCAACATATGAATTTTGGGGGAGACACAAACATCACAGTAGTCATGTAAACATTACTTTTACTTGTTAATACAAGGTATTAATGAGTATCATTTTAAAGACTTGTGAATCTTTTAATGTGCAATGGATTTGTTTTGTGTGGTCATTTTATCCCTAGTATTCAGGTTGTTTGCTTGCCTTCACTCTGTACAAAGAAAACTACGATTTCCCACATGTGCCCAGTACTCTGCTGCTTACAAATGTTAAGCATTCCTTAACATTGGAGATCCCATTTAATCCTTAATTAAAGAAACAAACTTTTGAATCCCCATTTTACAGATAAAGAGACAGAGGCTTTAAGACCAACAGATTATTTTCACCATTATGTTACATTTGAAATTCAAAGCCATTTATTGCACCTCTTGCCAGCCCCCTGCTCTCTTTTTTGGAAATGATGAATTGATCCTTTGAATGAAGAGCAAATTCAGCTTCTCTTATATGGTTATCTTTTTGCACCTCTTTTTACGGAGAATTTCAAGAGCTTTTGGGAAGAGGATCTTTTTTCACACCAAAGTGGCAGGAGAAAGATTTTCTTTCTTTGTTATACTGACTTAACTATTTGCACCAGCACTAAGTTATGTTCGAAACATGGCAAAGCCTCTGCCCCCTCATCAGGTTTCTGCCCAGCAATTTGCTAGGTTCTTTACATGTTACTTTATTTAATCCTCAGCAAAAATCTGTGAGGATGTACATTTTATAAAGAAACATAGGCTCAGAGAAGTTAACTTGCCCAAAGTCACACGCTAGAGAATAAATTCAAAGTTTGAATATTTCCAATGTCTCTATGAAGCTGGGGTAACAAATATAAAAGTTCCTTCTAAGTATGATATATACAAGGTGATCATCCAAATCTGGATAATTTTGAGAGCTAGAGAGAAGGGAGGATTGCTGTTAATAATTATACCAAGAAAACAGGCATAAATTGAGACTATCCTAGGGAAACCAAGATATATGCTCTCCTGGATTATTGCCACACAAGGGAACATCACCCAAGAAAAAGAAGGATGTTTGAAAACTCATAAATTATGAGTAATAAATGTTTCATACCAGGAGGACACAGATGTCCAGATGGTCATGACCTAGCTTATCTTCTACTAACCTCAAAAACAGAAGGAAATCCAACAAATACTAGAGCTACCGACTCAGATGAGTTCCTGTCCTGCCCCTATTGTATTTCCAACAATGAACAAAACTTTATTGCATGCCCCATCACATAACCACAACTCTAACACTAAAGTTCAGCAAAAACATGACCAACACAGATAGTACATCACCTTCAGGGGAGTAGTCACCATGGAGGTCTTGCTCTGTCCTAGAACACAAAGCACTGGTAGGTGCCTCCTGGATTTCCAGAAGCAGGTCAGAAAGACCATGAGCTGCATTTTCTTTCATGACCCGTCTTTCACAATGAGCAGAACCATACTGTAAAGAGGAGGAAGCTGTCTGAGCTATTAGAGGCCCAGTAGCCACAATTAGGCAACTCTGCAAGTGTCCAGGAGATTAGGACATCTTTTCATCCTAACAGTGTGGAATGGCCCATGGAATCACTGTGAAATTATGAACTTGGCTGCTTTCAAGGACACAGTCCAGAACATCTTTGCATTCAGTATTCAAAATCCCAGAGAATAACTGCTCCTTTTTCTACTTCACGGCATGACAATGTTCAATTATATATCATTACATTTAGTTTTCAGGATGAGTTATTCAGATTCACAAATGATTTAGTGACAACTAACCACAACATCAGAACCCACTCACATGAAAGAATGTATACTACCCACTTTAACACTAGATTGTTCTTTGGCTATATGGGAAAATACAGACACACACACAAACACACACACACACACACACACACACACACACACACACACCTTCTTTGCATGAGTGATTCAGAACAGGCCATAATTTAAATGGATCACATTTAAATTATCACAACATAAAGAAGAGAACGTGCCTCTTATAATCCAGTAGATAATTTTCATTTTCCAAGGCCAGATTTTACAATTACTGTGCTGGCCACAGGGGGAATCTGTCATGCCTGCAGCAGATAGTAAGAAGTTTCAGAACAGAGGAAAGAATGCTTTCTCTTTAAAACTCTATCCCCACTCCCCTCCCCATCTGTGGAGTCCATACTAAAGCTACAGTTTGTTGACACTCACTGTACACCTGACTAGCACCCAAGGTCCTGAGAACTACTCCTACCTATGTCTATCTTCACGCCCATAATATTGCCATTCAACAAAAAATCACACAGTCAATGAGAAGCAGAGAGTAAGTCTGTCTAGATTTGCTTACAATCCACAGATATATGTCAAAGCTAAACCAAATATTTGAGACCATCCCCAGAAGTATTTTTATATCAGCATTCTCAACTTTAGAACTTCAGATATGACATGTAGTGGTCCAAAATGAAACTGATTTACAACATTTCCTACCATGTAATTAACCTCTTTTCTACAGAATGTTGCTTTTATAAATGTCTGTTGCAAAATAGGCTCCTAAAGGAATATAATTTCCCACCCACCTTTTAGCAAAAAATTATGTCTTTTCACACCTAATATATGCAGATTACCACAAATTTTAAAATGAACTTAAGAAGTCAAAGTTTTCACTCTGTGGTTTTTCTCCAATTTTTAAAACTTTAATTTTCTCTGAAATCAAGTGAGGTTTGGCTTCTCAGGCCTGGATGGAAAATGAGTCTAGACAAGATAATGAAATGGCCTGGGGCCTACCGCCAGCATTCTGGATCCTGCCATAGAAACCCACTCCAACAATGCCTGTCCCAGATGAGGTCTGAATCATAAAATGAGAATGGTGGGGATATCTTTCTAGGGAAAGAGTAAATAATTGCCCTTTGGCCCTTCCCAAGGGCTTTCCCAAGGCCCTTCCTAAGGCCACATTCATGGATCCCAACTGAAGGGGACCTTCTTCTTTTCCTGAAGCCATGCTACAAAGGTGGATTACTTAAGAAACAATTAGGTGCATACACAAAGCAATTTACAGGCAGCCGCACTCCTTCAGCCTTCTAAGTGAAGGGCCTTTCAAGGCTGATTTATAACACTGTCGTCTTCAGAAGGCAAAATAATTAATAGGAGCATGGACTTCTAATTTCAGTGACTTCCAGTGAAAGTGGATTTCATTTGATTTATGATGGCCAGTGACTTTGCATTTTATCAGTTCATTCACTCATTATTTATGCTGATGGCCAATTTCAATGGGTCGCTATCATCTAACTCACTACTAATCAAAGAGAATTAGGGTTCACTGCATTATTTAGAAGTCGCTAATTTATCTTCAGAACAAGTAGTGAGAAGAGTTTGGGGCCTTCCACAAGAAAAAAAAACTGAACAGCTGGCTGAAGCTAGAAAATTTGGTCAGCATTATAAATGAGTTTTATCAGGAGTATTGCAAGTTGATGAATTTTGAGTTAGAAGGAGAGAAGGGAAGCAAAGAAAGGAAAAGAGAAAATTCAGGAAGAAACACGAAACAGAACAAGGCTAGAAAAAATAAGAATAAACCCTGAGTTACCACTGCAGTCTGACCAGCCCCACCGTCACAAAGGACTAACCTAGTTCTGCAATCCTGGGATTTTAGCATCTATATAATCTTAGCATTAAACTTTCCCAGCATCCTTCAGTTTAGTTGAATAAACATGTATGTTTGCAATGAAATAACCAGAGTTCCCTTGTTTCTCATTTTAAAATCATTTTAATGTTCAAGACACAAGATAATGAATCACATTTAAACATGGAAAAATTAAGTTCCATCAGCAATAATAATACCCAATTATATTCAATCACATTGAATAATAACCTCTATCAAAATGATCTTCTTAGGCGAGGTTAAGAAAACAAAACTTTGAAAAAAAAAGTGTTGTTATTTTACTTTTTAAAAGAGCCAGCTTTAAAATACATCTGTGCAATTTTTCGTAAGGCAATATCTCTCATGTTCATGCCTCCAGACTTTGGACAACTCTGGTCCCTTTGACTAGAATATTCCTCTCTCAATGCTTACCAAGAGAATTCCTCTTGTCTTCAAATTTCAGCTTAACAAGTCTAACTAGACACCTTTTCTCTGCTCACCTTGAAACTCCCCTTGGTTATTGTCCTAATTGTCTGTATTCTTTGGATTATAAATTTTAAGAGAGGAGGAACTAAGTGATTCATTGGCTGCTAAACCCCGGTCCCCATGTCTCTGCCAAGTCAATATTGTTGAATATGTTTTTTCTTTGACTTTGATGTTTGCTATACTATACTATTCTATAGTCATTCTCTCAGTCCAAATTCTAGCCCTTAAAAAAACTAGACAGTGTTACATGTCACCCATCCAGTATCTCTTGGCAGCTTAAAAACCAAGGAGGAGAGAAAAAAATGTAGAAAATAACATCAATTTTTGAATACTTTTAAATTTGAATGGAAACACCCAACTTTTGAAGGTAATAAAGGTCTTGCTAGCTTGTTGAAGAAGCTCCAATATATCCCAAAGGGCATATGAGACTCCTAAAATCAAAGGCTCCATCATTTGCTATTTTTGTAATTCTACTATACATTTTTATCTCAGGATGCAAAAATGGTTACTACTATAATCTATACATGAATTTTTAATCTTTTTAGTCCCAATCCAAACACCCCTTTTAGCTTAGACTGAATTCTTCTAGTTTATACCTTGCCTGATGCCAGACTATCAAAGTACTCACATAATAAATATGTCCTTATTAAACTGGATAGAGTAGCCATTCTGAGTTATGACTATGGTATTTTCTTTAATATGAAAACACCATGTTTATCATATTAATGATCTAAAATAAAGTCTGGGATTCCAGCATTCATTTCCATCTCATTTCACAATTTATATGCTGCCACAAGTAAAATAAGACTCATGAACCACAAATCAGTTTACCTTCACACTTTCATCACTCGCTTTTGCTTCTGGCTACAGATACAACAGTGTTTTCCTATAACTAATACTGAAATGTGTGGCCACACCAAAACTGACACTTTAGTTTTTAATTTTGCTTTCCTTCAGAATATGGGTTTTTACTGAACAGAACTTTTCAAGGCTTTATGAAAGCCCATGCACTGCTAAAAAGTCCTTAAACTCCAAAACAACAAAAACCAAAAAACAAACAAACAAAAAACCAGCATTAGAGTCAAAGCTAGAAAATAGAAACTATAGAAACTGCTTCTTATTTTTACAATAGAAGAAATTTAATGCAGAGAATTATATACACAAATGATGAATAAGCAATAGTAAGAAACCATTCCCACCTTCAGGCTAAAGAGACAAAGGGAGAACTGCAGCAGTTACCAACTAAAGCAAAAACCCATAGGTAGGCCATATCCCATAGAATCTGGAGGTACAGAAGAGATTCAACCCCTAACAGAGAAAATAGCAGAAGCAGAGTGGAGAAAAGTACCCAGGCTTATTCCTTCATCTTGCCTTCCAGTCTCCTGCCAAGATCTCCTACTGGTCATAACCAATAGGAAAGCAGCTGATAAGGGAGTGTGGGCAATGTTACAGCTCCCTGTGATAGAGAGCAAAGCAGACAAGGGCAAGAATGGATCTGAGGACAAAATGAGCCACATCTCTTTCCAAAAAGAAGGTTTATGAGCCAGAGGAAACTTAAACAGAAAAGAGATGTGGATCATTGTCCTACACTGCTTCCACTTTTCCTCCCCAGTGAGTATGTAAAGTCTGAGTACACAAGATAATTAGAGAAGCATTAAGATAACAACTCTAGTAGATAAAAATATAATTAATTTGGGGTATCCTAAAGATTTATGAGCCTAGTTCTCCTTTGGAATTTGAAAATAAATAGGCATATGTATATGAAAATCCATGAAGAAGAAAGCAGGAGATGTGGTAGCTAGGCCTGGGTGCCTAACACTGCATCTCATCAGTGGGCCTTGGCAGAGAAAAGAGGTTCATTTGTCGACCTATTGAATAAACAGTGGCCTTGGGTAGAAAGTTGCTAATTTAGCCAGTGAAACAATAGGTCTCCGTTCTCCTGCTCCTGAAAAAAATCCACACTCTGCTTCAGCAGTACATTATAAAACATGAACTATTTTACCAGCAGCCAGAAGGTGAAAAAGGCCTACTGAGAGGACTAAGAACTGCAGCTATAAAGGCCCAAGACCCACTTCCTCTACGAAGCTTTCTCTACCCATTTCCTACCTACAATAATTTCAGTGGCAAATAAGCTAAAATTACATCTTTCAGACTAGATTCCAAGATCCCCTCTCAGAACAGAGACTGGCTGTTGTCACTGTTTTTATTACAATAAAAATACATAACATTAAATTTACTGTTTAAGTGTACAGTTCAGTACTGTTAAGTATATTCACATAGTTGTACAATGGATGTCTAGAACTTTCTCATCTTGGAAGATTGTAACTCTATACCCACTAAACATTACTTCCTCCTCTTCTTTTTCCCCTCTGCCCAGCCCTTTGCAAATACCTATTTTTTGTTTCTACGATTTTGACTACTCTAGGTACCTCACGTGAGTGGAATCATAATAGTATTTGTCCTTTTTTGACTGGTTTATTTCACGGTTTAATATTTTCAGGTTTCATCTATGTTGTAGCACATGACAGGATTTGCTTCTTATTTAATGCTACATAATATTCCATTGCATGTATATATCATTTTCTTTATCCATTCATCTGTAAATGGATCTCTTGGCTGTTGTGAATAATGCTGCAATGAACATGTACAACTATCTCTGAAATCCTGCCTTAATTTCTTTTGGATATATACCCAGAAATGAAATGGCTGAATAATATAGTAATTCTATTTCTAAAATATTTTAGCAACCTCCATACTGTTTCCCATAATGGCTACACCATTTTATTGCCACCAATAGTACACAAGGGTTGCAATTTTTCCACATACTCACTAACATATCTGTTCTTTTGATCCTAAAGGGTATGAGGTAATATTTCATTGTGGTTTTGATGTGCATATCTCTTATGATTAGTAACACTGAGCAACTTTTCACATGCTTCTTGGACATTAGTATATCTTCTTTGCTGTGTGTCTATTCAAGTAATTTGTCTATTTTTTAAAATCAGGTTTCTTTGTTGTTGTCTAATTTAGGAGTTCCTTACATATTCTAAAAATTAACCTCTTGTAAGATATATAATTTGTTAATATATTTTCTCATTCTATATGTTGACTTTTCACTCTTGATTGTTTCCTTTGCTGTGCAGTTTTTAAGTTTGATCTAGTCCCATTTGTCTATTTTTGCTTTTGGTGTCACATCTAAGAAATTATTGCCAAATATACTGTCCTGAAGCTTTCCACCATCATTTCTTCTAAAAGTTTTATAGTTTTAGGTCTTACTTTCAGTCCTTTAATCCATCTTGAATTAATTTTTAAATATGGTATAGAGGTCCAACTTTGTTCTTTTGCATGTGTATAAACAGTTTTGCAAATACTATTTATTGAAGAGGCAGTCCTTTCTCCATTGTGTAATCTGACACTTTCATCAAAAAATAATTTGACCATATACCAAAGGGTTTATTTCTAGGCTTTCTATTCTGTTGCAGTGGTCCACAAGTCTGTCTTTAAGCCAGTACCACACCATATTGATTACTGTAGCTTTGCAGTATGTTTGAAATGAGGAAGTGTAAAGCCTCCAACTTTGTTCTTCTTTAAAACTGGCTTGGCTATTCATGGTTCCTTAATACTTCATATGAATTTCAACATTTTTCTGTTTCTGCAAAAAATACCATTGCAATTTTGGTAGGGATTATACTGAATCTGTACATTGCTTTGGGAAGTATAGAAATTTTCATAATATTAAGTCTTCCAATCTACTAACACAGAATGTTTTTCTATTTATTTATATCTCTGAATAATTTTAGCAATGTTTTGCAGTTCTCTGTGTACAAGTCTTTCACCACCTTAAGTTTATTTCTAAATATTTTACTCTTTTTTATGCTTTCATAATTGGGATTGTTTTTTGTTTTTTGTTGCTGTTGTCATCGTTTCTTTTTGTTTTTTTCCCTCTCTTCCACACTTAATATAGTGCTTTTCACATAACATTCAGTGATCAAGAAATATTTATTAAATGAATGAAAAACTAAATGATTGAATTTGTCTCCAGCTAACCTAAAAAGGAATGTTAAGAGGGTCGAAATATCTTTTTCCTTCTTATGATCAGACCACCTTGTCCAGTTCCTTTCAGTGACATTGGTATAGATAAGAAAGAACTCTTTAGCCTAAACCCTTAACTTCTGACTCGTTTGTGGTAATAAAAATGATTTTACCAAATACAATGAAAACAAGACTGAGCCATGGCTTCTCTCATTATTTGACTTTTGTTTTTAATTTTAAACCTGCTCGCTATTCACTTTACTTAATAAGGCTCTATTTCCCTTTAATTATTTTGAATGGATGGTATGAATTTGCTCAGTAAGCTGGGTAAGGTTGTAGGTACCTTGCTGAGTTTAAGGAGAGAAGCTCTCACTCAAAACAAATAAATAAACAAAAACAATAAGGAAAAACAACAACAGCAGCCTTACTACATGAAGTAAATGCATTACTTCTTACTTAGAAAGTACCCTTGACATTCTCATACCAGTTTTCCCATGGAAGTATTTATAATCTGGCCTTGAGATCCTAAGGAGTGAATTCCTTAAGCAGAGCAACAAGTTAAATCGCTAGCAGCGATAATATAAAACTTTGATTTAGGCCCCCAAATTTTGACTATATATCCCGAAGTACTAGGGAAAATTAACTAGACAGATTAAGAAAGGATTTTAACCACTGAAATTCTGCTATTACCATTTCCTCTTATTTCCATCTTTTTCTCTCTCTGCCCGCATGTGGTTCTTTTATTTATGAATGCAATGCACTACGTTCTTTCCCATCTTTTTTCTATCTGAGTTACATGAAATTTGACAAAGCAGATTTCCCTGTGAAATAGTTAAAAAAAAATGTAGACATTCCAGGGAACCCAAAATCAAGAACTCAAAATGAAAAAAAGAAAGTGCAGTAAACAGCCTGATTCTGGCTAAAATGGTCACAAAGCCCCTCATCTTTGCAGCTGTCTGGCATTATGGCATTCTCAAAAAAAATGCAAGAACAAGGCCTCGTTACCACTATTAAAAACGCCCAACTTAAGGTAGGAAGTGAGCATGAGACTGTCAAAGACAGATGAGAGGCACAGAAGTTGAGAAAACACAGGATTCACTGCTGGCATATCATGACAGCCAGGCAAAAGCTAAAGAGTGAGAGTTTTTTAAACAAATGCCAGTTAAATGATCCATTCAGTTATACTTGATATGTCTGGTATAATATAGCTTGTTCCAGATGTCAAATAATATTGCCAAACCATGCTCACTAATGTGAAAACCATTGTTGCTGATAAGCCTAAGTGTTGTTGAATTTGTGCAACAGCCACCCATCTACAAACAAAATATTGCATTAAAAAAAAAAACCTGTGGCTCATAATTTAAGCTGACAAAGGGATTGACTGAAAAATGTAATTTATAAAAAGCAGTTTTCCCAAGAGAAACTTTTTTCAAAAATAATATTTCACATTTACAGTTTTAAGTTATATTCAATTTTATACAAAAATTATAGTAATTGTCCTTCACCTAACATGAATGTTGTAATTATACTTTCAGCATAGCTGCACTTCAACACCCAGCCATAAGAAAAGTATGGTATGTTCACAGCCAACGCTGGAAGGAACAAATAGATTTGCAGTGTTTGATGTGACCCCTTTAAACGTACACCTCTAAAATATCCATTGTTCATAAAATTCATAAAGGGCTATATATGCACATTCCCAACTCTTCCCCATTCGATATATATGAAAATGCAATTTACTGTATGTCAAATGAAAAATGCAGTTTTCAAATGCATTGACAACAGGTGCTAGTTAAATGATCAGGCGCTATTTGTTACCTAGTCCCTTACTCTCATTTGCAGCAAGATAAATTGCATTTTAGAAGAGTAGTGCGATCTAAGGGGTCTTGACATGTTTTTATTGATTTGCATAGGTTATATGCATGTATTCCTGTTTGTAGGCAAATAGTGCCACAAGTAAATTCAAGGCACTGTGCCTGTGTTTCAAGAAAATTGGAGTCATCACAGGGGAGCCAAGATGGAGTGAGCCTGGGTAAAAGAGACACATCCAGCCTGCTGGAATCTCAGAACCTCTATTAAGATTTATAGGCTGTAGGATTCTTTTGGGCTTCAACATTATTCTTAGTAAACCTTTTCTGTCTTCTGTTGTTTATAAAAACTGGCAGCTTTAGCAAAGACAGAAGCTTAAGTTGTAGGTAGCACAATTTAACATAATAGTTCTCGCCTGTCCTCCAAATAGCCTAATGCTGATTTTGCAAAAGGAAAAAAGAAAAGGGGAAGAAAAGCCACATGAAACCACATACCATAGGCTGTTGCTCTGACATGAATAGATTTGGCTGTCACTACACAAAAGCATTGGTAAAATTTGATTATATTTCTAATGTCAAAATTTACTAACTTTTTAGACTCACGGGTTCCATTTCTCATTTGATTTTTCATTTTGTTATCTCAGCACCATCAGGCCCATCACAGAGAGTAATGCACCAATTAGTCCAGGTAGTCACTCACTCAGAAGGGACTTTTTCATTCCCCTTTCTGCTGCCACTACCACAGCCAGGCCGAGCCTTCCCTTCCATCCAAGATTCACACACCTCTCAATACCACCTCTCCTCCTACCACCAACTCTCTCCACCTGCATCCAGAGCATTTAACCTCATTTTTTAGAGTCAGAACATTTACAAAGGTATAGATGGCCTTACAACATCTCTTCTGCTATTGTCTTATTTTAAATTGTGATGTTATCTATCTTTTCACCAATGTAATGGCAAGGACTATAGGGTACTTATCTTAACATCCTTAACTGCTGAAAAAAATCAATAACAAGTTTTGAACTTCTGTTTTATTTGAACTCCTATTTCCCACTGTGCCTAGCACGTGCCTTGTCCACAGTTGAGTTCTGATGTAATCATTTTAATGTGAAATAATAACAAGCCCTGGCTCTGTTTTCAATGTACTCTCCAACATACTTCCTCATCGGATCCTCAGAGCTGAGGTGTACAACAGTCATTATCATCATCCTCAGCTCCCCGGGGTTAAAGGAATTTAGCAGAGAAGCATGAGTGACTAGTCCAAGTTTCACAGCAGCGCAGGGTTTAGGAGGCACTGAACTCAGGGCCCCCAGTCCAGTGTTTGTCCCCTTTCCATGCACCATGCTCATCAAATTGAATATCGTTCCTTCCAGATAAAATTCAAACCCAGTTTCTTATACAACTCTTTTATAATACAGGAAAAAATTGCTCACTCATTGACACGTGTGTGTTTATTTCAGAAAATCACGCGTACTGAGTTATATACATGAAGATAGGTTCAGAGTTTACCTAGTAGCTGGGTTCATCATAGTCACTAATCACACCTTATTTCTTTCCTGAACTCATTCATTCATCTCTTCAAAACTCTCCTAAAAGCCTCTTTTCCTTGTCAGGCCCAAGGAAATAAAGGTGAGCAAGAGATGCTCTCTACCCTCAAAGAGCATGCAATCTAGTGCTGTGGCCTGCCACTCTTTGACCATGATCCACTTCATATTTGACATGACTCATCATGTGCATACACACAGGCACACAGAGACCTGTGAAAAAAAGCTTCATAAAGCAAAATTTAACCTTGCCTCTTGCAATGCACCCTAGTTTCTGTCTTATTTTTATTGTTTTATTTTATCTACTTATAAAATGCTACTTACAACCCTTTAAATTAATTTCACCATCTAATAATGGAACATGGCCCACAGTTTGAAAACTACTCATTTACTATGGAATGACTTAGATCAAGGATCAGTGAATACTTCCTATAATGGGCTAGATAATAAAAAAAAGTTTAGGCTTTGTGGGTCAATCAGTAAAATAAAAGATATTATATAGGCACTAACAAGAGAAAAAATGTTTTCTACTTAAGTTTTATTGATGAAATTCAAAATATTATAATAATTGAGTATAATTTCTTATAACACAGGTCTAATAATGAGAACTATATAAAAATATAAAAATTATTTTTAGCTTACAGGCATATGAAAAGAGGCAGCAGGCCATAGTTTGCCAACTCCTGACTTAGAGCAAGACCAATTTTTATTGATATCCCCAAAATTTCAACATTTTCATTATAATGCAGTGTAGTGAGAATTCCTTCCACCAGTGCTTGAGAAAGATCCAGAAAAATGTGGATATCTAAATAAGTGAGTAACATTAAATTTAACCCTCTCAACACATTATGAGTTTGGGTCTCATTTTAGCTCTATCTTACCAATGAAGAAAACAAGGTAGAGGCATTATGGGACTTGTCCGAAAGCTCCTAAGCACAGGGCTAGGTACACTACACCCGTCTAAGCAGTGACAAGGTCTGGCTGACATGACCAAGAGGTGAAGACCAAGATCAGTTCTGGAACAACAAACCCTCACTCCTCTAGAGAAACCAGCAGAAATTATCATGCACTCCAATAAACATGTTTTTTTATACCATTTGGGTTACTAGAAAGTGCCAATGTTAACTCTAACTGCTTCTTGTACCAAAACACTGATATCCTGCAGGGGACTCAGATCTCTAAGTCTCTGAATGGTAATCACTTGCACTGGAACATAAGTTATCACTGAACCTCATTCTCAAACAAATCTTTGTGTCCTGAAACAGGGGTCCCCAACCCTCAGGCTGTGGACCAGTACTGAACCATGGCCTGTTAGGAACCAGGCCATACCACAGGAGAGATGAGCAGCGGGTGAGCGAGTGAAACTTCATCTGTATTTGCAGCCACTCCCCAGCACTAGCATCACCGCCCCAGCTCCACCTCAGATCATGAGGCATTAGATTCTCGTGGGAGCACTGGTTCCTGGTACCAAAAAGGTTGGGAACTGCTGTCTTTAAGGGTATTAAGCAGGAAGACAAATCACACTACCAAAGTCTCCACATTCACTCCCCACTTCACAGTGCATTTGGCTAAGTGGCCACATAGCCAAAGGGAAGAGTAGAGTCCTCAGAGTTTGAGAGGCAGCATGTGGCAACCACAATCCATGACTCAGGTTCCCAAGATTGTCTCAAGTCTATGTGTGTGTATGTGTTCTTCCTGAGGGAAATCATTCACACAGACAAAACACAGCATTACAAACTTCAGGTTATACTTATGTTCAGTAATAAACTGTAGAAAATCCAAGGCTACTCGAAGTTTCCAAGGACACATGTGCTACACTGAAGAGTTAGGAGGCCCACAGAAGGGGATGATTAAAACACAGCCAGCATGTAAACACATCATTTTATCATGTTGGTAAGACTTCAGAAACAAGGTGTAATGTCTAGAAATAATGTAGACTCGAGGTTTGCTAAAATAATGCTTCTCTTTACTTCAAACTTAATCTCCAGCACTGTGGTCTATAAACTCTGCACAACGTGACCCCCAGAGCTAGAGAGTATATAAGCATCATTACAACAACTTGGCAATGGTAGCATTTAAAACACAAATGGGTCCCTCTGAAAGTGGATGTGTAGGTCTTTAAACAAAAGCACACAAAAATCAACATAAAAACTCAACATAGCAAATCAAAGCATGTGCATAAAGCAACAATGGTCAAAAAGTAAACGTAACAAGTTGAATGCATATGAGTTTACCAGTACAGATTTTCTATTTTAAATGACATAGTACAGAGTTCCTCATTTGCCTTAAGGTATTCAAGGTCTTAATAATTCATAGTTCATACAAAGAAAGGGACAACCTTAAATATATGTTATTTTATTCTTCATAGTTCATTAGTAGAAAGTATAGCAGTATCTTGTCTATAGCTCTGTATTAGAGTTCCATTGCCTTTTATTTTTTCCCCACCTAGTCTTGTCTGAAAATTAATACACACACACACATACACACACACACACACACACAGACAATGCTTCATAGGCTCAGTAACTCTGCCACTAAATGTGAAACTTGAGGCAAGAATTTAAGTATATGATAAGAACTCCTACATGAAAATTCTACAAAGATAACTCATTGTTCATCTAATCATGAATCAACATTCATAATAATTATACAACACTTTTTGGAATTCACAAAATGCTTTTACTTGGACTAAGCCTGGGAAGAAGGCATTAATAGCTTCATTTAACAGAATAGGAAAATAAGGTTACAAAAGACAAGGCTCCCTGTTTTTGGTTGATAGAGAAGGGGCTGAGGGCTTAAGATCAGCAGCCTGGACTGTGCCTAGAGGTGGAAGAGGCCTATGAATGTATATAGGCCAAGACCTATGGTCTCAAAGGCCTGGAAAGTAAAAAAAAAAAGAAAGAAAGAAAGAAAGAAACACCCCCCCCAAAAAAAAAAAAACAAAAAGAAAACAAATGAAGGGAAGGAAGGGAAAGGAGTAGCATTGGGTAGAATTGGGTGTTACAGGTAGAGTTGATGAAGTTCTGTCAATGCAAAAAAAAAGTTTTGGGCCAAGTGATTTCACAAAACAAATTGTAACACATCACTGTAAAAGCTGGATGCACCTGAAGGAAGTAGAATTTAAAAGTATCAAGGTCAAAAGCCACAAAGCTTTTTATTCTCCAGCAGATCCAGACAATCTACTAGGTAGCAAGCAGGGTGATGGGGCAGTTAGCATTTCTGCAAGATGAGTAAAAAGTAAAAATAAAAGTAGTACCCCACTCTAGCTATAGCCTAAAGGCTCATATCACGTTATGGGTGCACAGAGAGTTGATTTGTCTACATACTCTGCCCATCCTTATATGCTGTTACTTCTACGGCGGGGGCAGGGGGTAGAGGGGAGTATTCAGCAGAATTGAAGCACATGCACTTTGTTTGTGCTTATTAAATAAAAAGAAAGGATCACCTTCAACCTATATTAATGATGGACTGGTGGATGAAGGATGCCTGTGAAAATTCACAACATCTGTTTGCTCCACTCTCTACTCAGCATGCTGCACCTATTTCTCATGCTTAATGATGCTCAGCCACTCTGCAAGTTTTACGAACAAATGTGTGTTTAGCCACATTCATCATTCTGAATGAGCGTTCTTGATGAAGCCTCCACTGGCCTGTTTCGCTCTTTCTGCTACACTTTAACAAATGACAACTGCTATACGTATTTTTCATTTGTTAAAAATAAAAAGCTAAGTGAAGGATAGGCCTGGAGGATTATTTTCCCCTTCCCTTTGACTCCCCCAGAAATTTCGGTATGCCATCCATGGTATTTCTATACCCACCAGCCACGGCACTGATGAGGGCATGCTGGGAGGGCTTGCTTAGAATCTTTGGTGTCAGAGAGCCACTGGCTATGTCCCACCTAAAGAATCCTGTCTTCACAATGGAATTTCCCTCCTTTCTCTAATTACCTACCATTCTTGGAATCTCTATCATACAGCATGATATTTATATCACCACTATTCACTGGGCAGGATTTTCAACCAATAAGTTGGCAAGAAATCAGGAAATGCTGCTTGCATTACCAAGAATGTCACATATTCGATCAGAGAATAGGAAACAAATAAATAGTTGTTAAATTGAGCAGTCGTATTTCGGAAAGAAAGCCAAGACGTTCATGAAGTTCTGACAAATTTAGATTGTCACAAACTGAGAAACTTCAGCTAAACCAAGGCTCAACTTTTTCATTCCAGAAAAAACTGAATTCACCATTTGAATGACCTGCATAAATCAGGTCAAGTTGGCTAGAATCCAAGAGTTCAAAATAGCAAAGGCATTATAATATGTTAAGAAATAATCTTTCAGAATTTATTTTCAAGTGATTGTTTTTATTCTGATCATTTAATTAGGAGCATGAAAAGCAAAAAAGTAAGATTTTCCCTCTGTATTAGATACTCAGAATCACTGGAAATGAGATTAAATTCTGTTTCATAAGACAATAAATTTTTCTCTATATTTGCAATGCTGAAAATTGTATTAGTGTTTGTATTGCATGTGACCCAGCATGCATGGCAAAATGCTTTACAAATAAAATGATATTATATATTCAGTAAAGCCACACTGTCGTATTACCAGTTTTAACTACAGTGGTTTCTGTTTTTCCCCCTCCTGATGTTGTGAACATTTGAAAAGGAGAATGTTTCAGTCATCAAATTTAATTGCTTCTCCCACCTCTAACCTTCTTTAAAATGCCCGTTAGCGACTGTGGGTTTCATATACTTCATTAACTGAATTTTTAATACATTTCAACCTAGTTAAAACACACACACACACACACACACACACACACACACACAGAGTTGAGATCAGGTACAAAAACTTTTTGGATGTAACTACTCAGCAACAAAGCTAAACCTTAGTAGACACAATTAAGAATTGGTTTAAAACATAAAAATCAAGGAATCTTAACCAGAAATCCATCAACATTACACAAGTATTTATTAAGGTCCTACTCCAGTGGTTCCCCAAGGACCACCGTCCACCAAGGAGCCTTGGAATTCTTGAGCCCTCAAATATGTACTTGTCAAAAGCTCAGCTAGAGTCAGAATAAAAACAATACATTAAAATATATGTATATTAATCTTGAACTTATACCACTTTTGTCCCTTCTATTCTGTTTTATAAACGCCCACCACTAAAGATACCATTATTGTCACGTAGGAAAACATAAAAATGTCTAACATTTTAAAGAGACCTTTAAACCTGAAAGTGTTGGATACAAATATCCTCAAGGTCCCACTCGGATTCTACCTCCTCCATAAAAACCTCCCCAAGGACCCCAGTCAGCAGATATCATCCTCTTCTCTGAAACACAGGAGAAGGAGCTATTGGTGCACACAATTTAAACCCACCCAGCACTGTTGCTCACTGATATTTTGCTACATCCTCCCTACAATTACTAAGGCCTGAGATCTCATGTTATCTAAGCTCAGCACTATACTAAGCACTAAATCATTGCTATCTTTATCAATATCAATATCAGTATCAGCACGGTAAGTCCTCAAATAATGTCCTTTTGTTCAACGTTGTTTCATCATGACCTTGATGAGATGCCACAGGGACTTAATTCTTGTTTATATTAATTAGCCAATGGTAAAATTGGTTTTGTTATACATCATTTTGCTTAGTCACAAAATCTATCGACATTAAGTGAAGACTTACTATATATCAATATAGATATCCACACATACTCATTTATTATATCTTATATACCCAATGAGTCTATGATTAAGTGTGAAGTTAGAACCTCATCCTATTCATTTTTTTCTGCACATATTAATTTAGCCCTTCATGCTTTAGGTACTATAAGAGATGCAAAGAGAAATAAATTCCTCACTGATTATAATGTAACTGAAAGAAAAACATTTAAATATCTACTGTGGCCAATTCCATTGAAAAATTAAATACTGGCAACAAAGTAGGAGATTAAGAGAAAGAAATGACCACTTGGAGACAGAGGAAATAAAAGGCACTGTGTATAAGCATGGCACTTGAGCCAATCCTTGAAGGACAAGGAAGATTGTTAGAATAGGGAGATCTAGGCAAAAATTTTTGGGCAGTGGAAAATAAAACTCAAGTAGAACTATGAAAGCTCAAAGGCAGAGTGCTCATCTGTGTACAGAATAGTAGATTCCTCTCTTGAAAAACACAAGATTTAACCTACGCTTGCAGACCAGTTTAGAAAAATCCTATGGCCTCACCAAAAGAAACACTTTTCAAGTTCTCACTATCATACTTATTGCCTTTGAAGCACTAGAAATATTGCATTGTGAGTCCCCCGTGACAGAGTCCCAGAGGACAAGCTGAAAAAAGTAAATTTCCTCTTCTAAATTCTCCTGGACTCAATGCTTAAGTTTCATGACCCAATTTCTTTGAGGCCTCTGCTCAAGTTAACTTTCCTGTTTTGCCTGTGGAGGGCTTAGCACCCAGCGCCACCTCCCATCCTCTGGAGCTCTGTAACGTGTTGGCTGCGGCAGCCTTCTCCACAGATGCTGGGATTCAGCAAAAGCCAATGCACATTTGTTCCAAAGGTCTTTCTCCAAGTAAAGTCATGGACCTTTGGAATACCTCCCAATTATTCCTCAGCTATAACTTCTACTCCCAAAGACCTCAGTCTCTACCATTTAAGTTATCCTGACCACCTAGCACATTAGACAGTGATGATTCCCTTTCCTTATTTCACCCAACTGCCCATTAAAAAAAACTGCTTGAAAATGTGTTTGCTCTGAATTGATAGATGCTGACTGTAAGAGGTCCATAGTCTGGCAAGAACAATGACAGGAAACTGGACAATCATATCAAAAACTAAAAACTGAGCACCAAAAAGCAGTGCCACTTTGGGTAATTCACTGTTAATTTTTTCACAACTGAATCATCTTCTTTTTCAAAAAGTCTTTGATTGCAGTGACAATTCAGAACCAAAGAACCATAACAATGGAGAGTTCTATGGGCCTTGACAATCACTGTTTAATCCTCTCATTGCACAGCTGACAAAATTGAGGTCCAAAGAAGCGAAATGGCTTGTTCTAAGTCATGCCACTTTTTAGGAGCCCAAGCAAGACTAAATTGAGGCTTCTTGACTCCTAAATTAGTTCCTTCCTCTTCTGCAAGTTTTTTTTTTTATCAAAACTAAAAGAATAGCAGTATGCTAGGCTGATTAACACCAAATACATTCATGTCCCAATCCCTCAAACCTGTGATTACCTTACATGGAAAAAAGGGACTTTGCAGATGTGATTAAGGATTTTGAGATGGTAAGATTACACTAAATTAACTAGGTAGGCCTATTGTATTCACAGTGATCCTTATAAGAGGGACATAGGAGGAATAAGAAGAGAAGGTAATACGATGACAAAAACAAAAATGGAGTGATAAGCTCTGAAGATGGAGGAAGGGGCCACAAGCCAGGGAATACTGGCAGTCACTACAAGGAGGAAAAAGCAAACAAATGGATTCTCCCCTCAGAGCCTCTTGAAAGAAGCAGCCTACCTCACACCTTAATTTTAGTCCCATAAAACTAATTTTAAACTTTTGATCTCCACAACTATAATAGAATTGTTTTAAGCTACTAAGTCTGTGGTAATCTGCTGTAGTGGCAATAGAAAACTAATACAGATTTTGGTACCTAGAAGTAAAGTGCCACTGTGACAACTACCTAAAAATGTAGAAGTGCCTTTGGAATTTGATAATGGATGGAAACTAGAGGAATTTCAAAGATCATGATAGAAGAGCTAGATTGCCTTATGCAGACTGTTAGTAGAAATACTGGCATTAATAACTCTGTTAGTGAGGGCTCAGAAGAAAGTGAGGAGTGTGGTAGAGAAAACCAATATTCTTTTAGAGAAAACCTAAATCATCATAAACAGATTGCTGGTAAAAGTACAAACATTAAAGGTTCTGATGAGAGCTCAAAAGGAAATGCAGAACATGTCATTGGTCAGTGGAAGAAAGGGGATCATTGTTATAAAATGGCAGAAAGATCACCTAAGTTGTGTTCCACAGTTAGATGGAAAGCATAACTTGTAAGCAATGAATCTGGCTACTTAGTTGAGGAGATTTCCAAACAAAATGTTGAAGAAGCAGCCTAGTTTCCTCTTGCTGCTTATAATAAAATGCAAGGAATAAAGATAAGTTGATAAACTGCTATGCAAAAAAGTACCAAAGCTTGATGGTTTGGGAAGTTCTCAGCCTATTCAGATTACAAAAGATGCTAAAATTAGAACATACACCATCAGAAAAAGATACTCTAGAGAGAAAGCCAAGGGTGTAACTGAACACCCTTTGGTTAGTTCCTCAGAAGGATAAAAAGATCAGAGTATTTATTCATAGAGAACTCTTTGAAGAGATTAGGCATGTGATTCATGGATCTTCTGAACCATCTCAGCAGAAGCCAGAAATAGAGATAGAATTACCTAGAAAAAACTTGTGGAGGACCCTCTTGTCTCATGGAATGAATCCTATGACACACTTGAGAGAATACAAGGTTGTTGAGAACATTCTACCAACAGACAGCTTATATTGAAAGGAACAAAGAGAAGATGAAATGAAAGAACACTGTCAGGTAACCAGAATTCTACACACAGGAGACAGGCTGATAAAATCACTCAGCTCTAAACACCTGCAACCTTTCATGAAAAAGGAAGGATGACCCACAGGGCAGAGCCTCAGATCCAGACCCAGAGTGCAGATCCCCAAGCCACAAGTAATTATTCCCAGATCTTAAAATCTAATGGAGCTTTCCTTGCTGGATTTAAAAATTGATTGAGACTGGTGAATGACTCCTTTTCCTTTCACTCCTTTTGTGAAAAGAATGTCTAAAACTGGTATCCTATACCTACCCCACCATTGTACTTTGAGAGAAGATAACCTATTTCTAGTTTAACAGGTCCATAGAGAGAGAGTAATTTTTCCTAAGAATGGTTATACCTAGAGCCTTATCCACAGCTGATATAAATAGATTATTGAAGATCATGAGATCTGGTACTTTTGAGCTGATGAGATTTTGTACTTGAAGCTGTAATGGTTGAGACTTTTAGGGACCTTGGGATGAGGTGAACATACTTTTTATGTGTGGTTGTTATGAATCTTGAGACAGAGAGGAAATACATGTATGTTGTTATGGCCCACTAAGTTTATGACAATTTGTACCAGCAGTAACAGGATACTAATGCAACAGGGGAAAAAAAAAAAGAGGCGGTCAAAGAAGGAGAAGGCTTCCACCACAAATGACCTTACTTATGGAGAGATCACAGCCCATCAAAGTAGCAAGCAACAACCTAAATCCTCTTGGTACACCACCCTGCTAGGCAGAAATGCTGGAACATAACATGCCTTTCAGGGGGTCTTTCATGCTGTAATGCTTGGTTGCACTAGCCCTGTAAAACCCTTCTTTTTATTGTGACAGTTAGATATTCCATGACACGCCCGAAATCGGACAATTATATTTTCTGATTAAAATTAGAAAGCATTAGACAACATATTCTGTGCTATTTTCAGGTGCAAGGCATTGGCTGGAAGATTACAAAACTGATATCAAACTGTTTAGATTTTTCTGGACATTTCAATAGTTTGAGGGACAAAGGGACAAAATATTTTGAAATGGGACTTCCACAGAAACCTGTGATATATGCTCACCTTATTTATTAAGGAAACTAGAGAGAATGTGATGATGTATAAGGGATCTCAGAACCAAAGTTCACAAAAAATGCAGGTACCTATAGACAGGACCCAGATATGCATGAAGATCAGCAAGAGATTTAGGTTCAAGTACTGCAGACTAAAGTAAAATAATGGTCATTGCCACTTCCTTAGTACCTGCTAGGTTCCTGGAGCTTCACACAGATCATTTTGCTCACAAGAGCCTCTCAAGGGAGAGTATTGAAAAAGGCACTTAAAGAGATGAGATATCTTTTCTCAGGTAATCTTCATAAACAGGTAAGTGACTAGGCTGGGACCCTAAAACACTTCCTACTCTTCTATGTTGCCAAATAAGTGGATCCAGTGATAACTGATCAGAGAACATCTATGATGAAAGAAGTTTAAAAGAGATAAGCCCTTTGATTGAACACAGAATGGGCAGACAGGTCTAAAGGCAATAGTGGAGAAAAATTATTTTCATGATTAACCAAACATAAGCAGTCAATTAACATCTCTTGATGGCAAAAGATTTGGCTGATTTTAAAATTTATGCATTCAATAAACATTTATTTGACAGACCAAGTGCTCAGCGAGGTACCAACCAGAATTTAAAATCCATAAGACAGCATTCCTTACAACGAAGAATCTGTGGAAGAAAAAAGAACATAGGGAAGAATTGATTGATTTAATTAATTTGAATCTTTCTTCCAGAAAACAAAAGAGAGTTAATGAATGCCTGAAAGGTGTTACTGACATATTCTAAGGAAGAAAGAGAAATAAATAAAATCCATTTTCTTCTTTAAAAGATACAATTGACCTAGGCGGTTGATTCAGAACAGTAGGATGAGGTAAAGTTAAAGCAGAAAAAGTGACTGTTTTTTTCAATATCCTAGGATTTTCATTTTTCTCTTCAAAGGATGATTTTTTAAAAACTGAATATCTCAGAATTGAGACCAATAGAGCGAAAGTGCCAGGCCACAGATATTCCATCAAAACAAAGAAGAATGTTCTCACGAGAGCTGTTCATCAGTTTCTTGAAGTACTTCACTCCTTACTACTTGAATGGTTTAAGCAAGAGACTGATCAACTGTCAGGCTGGCATCAGATGGATTCCTTCTTTGGGATGGGAGTTAGAAAGGATGACCTCACAAGTCCCACCTTAGATTTATGTGATTCCTGGACTATCACCTCATCAAATTGATAAGGTTATTTGGCTCAAACGACATTCAAAGAATATTCATTTTCTTAACTTTTGAATATAGTGGTAGAGGTCATCTTGTCACAGAAACTCTAGGTGACACAAGTTCTCTAAATATAACTAAACTAGTCTTTCACCTTCACTGACTGCAGAAACTAACCCTGCGGGCTCAACGGCAGGACCAGCTGACCCTGAAAGGCTTCTCTCAGCCCAATGTTTCCGCAGTTCCACATCTCACTTATCTGTCTGGCTGAGTAAATTACTACAAAAAAGTCTGCCTCACAGACTTATAAAAAAAAAAAGAGATTCAAGAGGACAACGGCGAAGTGAAGCAGCATTCATGAGAATTCTGAGATGAAAATTCCCAGTTGGCCTTAATGCTGGAGAATTTACTTCACGATGTAAAAATAACACGTACTGCTATATTTCTTCACTTTATTTGCTCTCCTCTGCAGAGATTACTGCTGTGTGCGCAGCGTCATAAGAGTGGAGAAGGTCAAGTTGACAAAACTTCTTGGTGGAGAATAATCTTTAGCCCTCCAAATATATATGCCTTGCAACTTCCAGGCCACAAAAGCAAACTCTGGTTTGAAAAATGCCAAGTCTCATCTTTAAGGAAAGTCAATAACTTCCAAATGGCCCCAAGATCACATTTGTGTGGTTATAATAAACCATTAAAAAACATTAAGGAATAATTCAGATCGAAAGAGCTTTCAAGGTTATTTTTTTCCCTTCTCAGTTTTGGCAAAGACAATATAAACCTCAGTGAAGAAGAGCCTGCTAAATAAAATAGGAAAATAATAAAATTAGACCTGATTAAACTTGCTTTTCACCTATCAACAACAACTTTAAAAACCTATAATATTTATGAAGCAAAAAGATATTTTGTAACTTCTCTGTGAAAGAAAATTTACTTGTTTTCAGGTTTGAGATAGTTTGGGATGATACAAAAGAATCAGAGAAAAATTCTTTTTCTGGGGTGCAGTGTCTTCTCAAATCAAACATGAAAACACTTTGAAAGTCTGGGCAAGAGATGGTATAGGGAACAAAAGGAGTGCTATTCAACACATCAGTCCCAAGACTGTATTTAAAAGTCTGAAATAAAAATGGTTTGAGGGTGTGCAAAGCACATTCTTCTGTGTTCCCCAAGAATAACTGCCCATCAACAATGCCAGCTCCTACTTTGCAGTTCTAAGAAAGCCCAAATACTCCCAAGAATTCTAGCCCATCCTGAAATGAAGGCCCCACTGCAGAATGTTACAACAGCTGGAACACCAAAGATCACCATCTTTCAGACCTCATATGAAGCCACAGCATGATAAACAAATTCAATAAAATTACGAATTGGCAAACTGTTTGCAACAAATGTTATTTCCTGGATAACAAGATGGATAACGTACATTCTGCAACATATGCGAAGAATTATTGAAAACAGATGTAAATGTTCTCAAACTCCAGTCTTTCTTTGGCACAAATCTGAAAACTTTGATTTTACACTTTGCTTTACAGCAGTGCCCAATGTACCTCAAATAGTAACCCTTGTACTGAACAGAAGATATTTTAGGAAGATGTTTCTGCTGTCTTCCCTTACTTCATACTTGTAATGGGGAGGACATTTGTTCCAAAAGCTCTTCCATATAACACCAAATACAATTTTGAAATGAAAAAGCAAAAGCAAGGATGAAATTCAAACAGAGGAAAATAATTATGTTTAAATATTTAAATAATGATATTTATGTTAGCAGGTCTAAAGTTCCTCTACTAACACATCTGCACTGTAAAGAATGCTAATGACACCCCCTATCCCACCCTCTTCAAAACCAAAATCCCTGAGCCAATGCCAGGGGTCTTTTGCTTTTGCCTCTGGCATCTCCACTGACTCGCCAAAGTGGCAAAAGCAGCCATGTCACCACATATTACCTGCTACACAATCTAGATTTTTCTAATTGTAAGAAAAACAGTCTCCTGAGCATGCACAAAAACAAACAATGTGCAATCATCACATTTTGGAAATGGGGGCTCAGAGTATTTTTCGTGAAAAGTAATTTACATTTTTCAGCTACAAATGCATCTTTTCTTCTAAGAAGAATCATCTGTACAACAGATTTGTATCTGAAAATAGAAGGCCAAATTTATGCAAAAATGATCTCAGGGGATCATTGTAGAAATGCAAAAAAGTAATTTTCTGCCAAAATTCTACAAGAGATGTTTTTCAAATATGACCACTAAACACATAAAATACACAAATAAAATGGAATTAATACAAACCAAGAGTTCTATAGTGATCTTAAATTAGAGTTTGGCAATGTCAGACAAAACATCAGAATAAAATTCTTGAGAGTTTAAAAATTACAGAAATGTCAAAGCTCATATATTTCATGCTAAAAAGAACCTCTTTTGCTTTTGCAAGGATTGGCCTCTTCAGTTGATTCAAATATGCTGCAAATGCACTGGATGGCAAAGTTAATTCTCTAAAATTCCCAGTTTTGTATTTTAAATACAAAACTGTTACCATCACCACTGAACGGAACTATAAAACTTTAGAGACAAAAATTTAAAAGGAAGAGCTCCATGTTCCCAGAATCATAAAACAAATTAGGAACATGAGCCAGCCTGGTAAGGTGTCTTACTATGGACAATGACCTAGACATTTACAAATCAAATAACAAAGGGACCAGGGACATTTTTAATTACAATTGACCCTTGAATAACTTGGGTTTGAACTGCATGGGTTCACTTACATGCAATTATTTTTCAATAAATATGTGCAGTACTGTAAATATATTTTCTCCTCCTTATGATTTTCTTAATAACATTTTCTTTAGCTTATTTTTTTAAGAATACAGTATATAATATATATAATATATAAAATATGTGTTAACTGACTGTGTTTATGTTATTGGTAAGGCTTACAGTCAATAGTAAGCTGTTAGCAGTTAAGTTTGGGGGAGTCAACTGCATGAGGCATGGATGTCTCTAACCCCTGCACTATTCAAGGGTCAACTGTGCTCCATTTTTTAAAATCGGCAATTCCAAATAACTGTGTGTATGTGAACAAAAGTTAGAATGGAAGGAGATCTGGGCCAGGGGTTAAGATACATGGGTTCTTAGGACCAGTTAAATATTCACTTAATTAGCTTTTGACCTCAGGCAAGTAATTTACCTGTGGCCTCAGTTTCTTCATCTGTGAAAGAAGAGTTATACCAAAAAGTCTAAGATTCCTTCTAGCTTTAACATCTAATATGAAGCAGATAAATCACAATAGGATTAAGAGTCACCCCTTAATAATTTTTGAGGTCAAATTTCACCTGTTATAATCAAAATTCACTTTCGAGGCCCCCAAAAGCCACATAGCACTTTTTCTTCTACTGGAAGATAGGAAATAAGTTCCATTTTATAGACTAGAAAGGGAGCGGGAGACAGAAAAAGTCCGACCTCTATTTGTCTTTTCTTTGACGTTCCACATGCAGCCGCTGTTTATGTTGGCTCTAATCCTTTGATTTCCACTATAGTTTGCAGCACGGGGGTCACTGGGTAACCTCTGCCTTCAAGAGTCTTATGAGCTCTCAACCCCCAGGCCAACAGTGCCTATGTATCTGGCGGGCTTTCTCTGACAGTCTCTGGCACTTGGCAAGAGAAGATCGAAAAGATGCAGAATAATGTCAACTTGAATAGTAATCTGTTAGGTGAATGGTTCTGTTGCTTACTACACAAGAGTAGGTTATGGTTTCATATATCATGTTCAATGTGCAATAGATATTTTTTTCAACCATTCATATTAAACTGGTGTAAATGTTTTTATTCCTTGCCACATTTCTGGGTAGTAAGCTCAGGCTCTCTCAGGAATTTGTTTGCTTTAAAATGCCATGCATCTCCAGGCAGCCTTACCTCATAAAAAATGGGCACGTCTTCTAAATGAATTTCCCCCTTTTTGCAGTTAATAACTAACCAACACAGCAGAAATACACCATGTGTGAAGCCCTGTTTACTATAGGTGGTAAATCACATGCCTAACATCCTGTAATTCATTCTGAATACTGTAACTCCATTCACTATAACACACTTTGCCCTGTGCTGGCAGGCATCAATACCACCCAAAATTTGAGGTAAATCTGATTCCAGTTCAGGGTTTTGTCCTAGGGAATGTATTCATTTTGAATGGAGACAGTGGGAAGAGATTTTTAAGGAAGCATCATGACAATCTGCACTTGGGAACAAAGACTGTTACCCATCCAGTGGCCCTTGCCATAGATCAGCCTTAGGAGGCTCTGGTCTGGGTAAGGTCAGCTCTGGACTCTTGTGCCATCTGTCTTGTGTTCCAATCCTCCTTTCCAGTCTTTACCATTCTCTAAAACTTTCATTTAGCCAGTTAAAAACTTATCTCCCAAGGTGTCAGCTGGTAACTAAGGTGTTAAGATTACACACCTCCTTGAAATAGCTACTTGCTGATGGGAGCTCTTAAGTCTAAAGAATCTTTAGGACTCAAAATTATTAAAACATACTATGGCTGCTCGTTAGGGCTGATGAGTATCTTAAGTCACTTCACACCATTGTCCCTTCTTATTAGTCATAACTCTGTGTCCCTAATGAAAAACTTTAGAGAAGCAGGGATCAACAACAATGTTTCTACACTCCTCCACCATGGTAAAGGGTGCCAGTCCCCCCTTCTATCCACAGGGGATAGGTTTGCAACTTTTTTAGAAAGAACATGCTGGGGACCAAGGGGGAACATTTCTGAAGCACCTCTAAGACATCACGGCAATCCTTGGTTCTCTCTCCTTGCTCAAGGGAGTGATCACAAGGGTAAAAATCAGGGCTTCCTGGACTGCTTTTAGGTCCTACCACGTCTTCCAGAATCCTTCAGACCAGAATCTAGCAACCTTTTTCTGTAAATGTCCAGATAATAAGTTTTTGAGGCAATGTGAGGCATATAGTCTCTACTGCCACTAGTCAACTCTGCCGTTGGAGCACAGAAATAGCCACAGACAACACGAAAACAAATGAGAGTGGCTGTGTGCCAGTAAAACTTGATTTGCAAAAACAGGCAGTGGGCCATAGTTTGCTAAACCCTGATCTAGACCAGTGCTGTACAATAAAAACACAAGCCACAAAGATAATTTAAAATTTTCTAGTAGACACATTAAAAAGATAAAAGCTGGTGAGAACAGTTTTAAAATATATTTTATTTAATCAAATATATCCACAATATTATCATTTCAAAGTATAATCAAAATAAGAGTGTATTTTGAGATATTCTGCATTCTTTTCTTCCTACTATATCTTTGGTGTGTATTTCACACTCCTGGCACATCTTAGTTTTCCACAATTCAACTATTCAATAGGCATATGTGGCCAGTGGCTTCCATATTTGACAGTGCAAGTCTAGATGGACCATTTCCTTGCCTGTTTTAGGTACAATGGGGAGGAATAGTCAGGGTCCTACTTACCACCATAAGGCCACCAGCCTCATCTCCTGCTGAGACTGGTCCCAAGTCACTAGCATATCTAGGACATCAGCAGAGCTACAGCTGAAAACACAATGACCCGACAACCACCAAACTTCACTGGAGAATGTTTAGAAGGAACATATTGTATAACTGGCATATCTCTACAACAAGACCTTTTTGTTAGTTTTTTTTTTTAAGGCAAATTTAAAGGCATTTGAGAACAAATGAACGTTAAAAGCATCATCTCTCCAAAAATAATAACAACAAAAGTCTTTTCACTGCTTGAATTTTGCTTCCTCTACCCTCCTCCTATGCCTCAAAAATCTCACATTACAGACCCAAATGTTTTTCTATTGGATATACAGGTAACTCCTTCCTGCTACCAGTAATAATAAACTCTTACTCTTAAAGCACATCTTTAATTTTGACAAATACTTGGGATATGTCACTGGAGAAGACCTTCTCAGTACTAGAGCCCTCAAATAACACCATTTTCCCATCTCTGCTCCTGTTGTTTAAACATAATCCTCCTCCCACAGACAAAGGTTTATTTAGTAGGATTGAAGAAGAGAGAAAGTTGAGAGAGCTTTCACTCCAATTTTTATTGTAATAAAAAGCCATCAAGACATTTACTTTCTTTTCGTATGTTTTCAACTTATATAAGATTCTTTTTAAAAGCATTTTCTAAAATGAACCTAAAGTAATCTTTTCCATAGGGAAACACAAATCCAACAAAACAACTCTTTGTTTCAACTAACATTTCGCAAATAGAAAATAGCAATACCTGGCACAAAGACTAGGGCTTAAGGAAGTTGGGGAGGCCACGCTAAGTATTCTCATGGCCCTCACTTCATCATGAGGGCACCTGAACACCCGCTAATGGATTTCAGCATGCCCTAAAATGCCAGCCACCATGACATCACTAGTACCAACAGCCAGCATCTATAACAGATCCCTTCCAGTGGGAGTGGAGGGGAGGACCACAGAAGAACACCAGGAGCTCTCTTCTATCCCATGAGAGGTCTGTACTCTGTCAGTGGTGTGAATTAGAAAAAGCACTAGACAAGTAAGCAGGAAACTTCCAGCCCTGTGAGTATTTAAGAGTTGTCTCCATTGCTACTTGGTAGGGATGTTGGGGGATGATGCTGGCCTAAAGCCCTCTCAAACCTAAGACTGTAATTCTATAATTCAATAAGATCTAATCCCTCTAGATGCTAACTATCCAAGTGACCCACACACCACAGTTTCCTCATTAGAAAATGAGGATGGTAATACTTACCTGAAAGGGTTTTTGCAAAGAGTGAAAAAAAATATTGAAGTTCTTAGCATGTAATAGATAGCAGATAAAAGAGTTATTATGTATCATTATCTGTGAAATTAGGCAGTGATACAAGATGACCAGCACAGGCTGGCTGGGTGAGACCCTACTAGCAGAGCTGCTCCATGACCCTTACTCAGACCCACACCCCAACTTTTTACTGGCACAGTTTGCCTTCTTCTATCTCATCCTCTCCTCAAGCTAAGGTGTGAAACGTGATGAATCATGGCTAATAGGACACAAAGGGAAGTTTTGAGAGACATCCAAAAGAGAATATCTCAAATAAAAAGAGATTCACTGAAGGAAACATCCCTCCCACTTTAGTGTAACCTTGTTGTGTCCATCTGTGATTCGTGAAACCATCACACTTGGGTTGTGGCTACAGAGCCAGAATGCTAAGGTTGGCAGAGAAAAGGATGGAAGGAGTCTTGGTCTTCAATGTCAATTGCTAGACCAGTCCTTTAACTGCTTAACTCATTTTTCCTCTTATGTAAAATAATTAAGTCTCCTCCCTGTTTAAGCCACTTTTTCTTGAGTCTTTTTTTATAGTATTCTACCTACAAGTGTTTTCTAACTCTACAATATTATGACTATAAATCCAACTTTCTAATCTCATCTTTCTAGCACCCTCGTAAAATTCAACTTATTTTATCTTCCCTCAGCTTCCTGACAGACAACGAATAGACATGCCTCTTCTCTCTCATACACACCACATCCATCATCTTTGTGTCTTTAGACATTTCACTGTGTCAACTTAGAATATATTCTTCCTGCTTTCTATTCACTTTCTCTTCTTTCTTTAGGGCCAAATTCAAGTCCTACTTACTCCAAAGTGATTTTTCTGACCACTTCTAACATATTTTTTCCCTATTCATTTCTTTAGCTCTCACAGGTTGTATCACATGGTTTGTCATGAAATCCTAGAATTATAGAACAAGGGTCATCTACTCTAATCTTTTGTGTCCAAGGAGACCCAAACCTAACAGTTATAAGGAGTCACTGTTTGTTATAATATAAGGACGGTTCTGTTAGTGTGATGAGCTGCTCTTGTAAAATGGCAAACTCCTTGATGCTGAAATTCTTTAATCTGAGGTAGTTTTATCATCTCTATCATAGGAAATTAAGTAGTACATAAGCCAAGATAGGCTCAATTATGCTGCAACAAACAAGCTCCAAATCTCAGTAGTTTAAAACAACAAATTCTACAAGTGCCACATGGGTGAACTGGTGGGAGGGGGCTCAGATCATTATAGTCACTTAGGTATCCAAGCTAACAGAGTTTCCAACAGCTTACAATGCTGATCCCAATAAAAGGCTTTAGGGTTTCCTATGACATAAGAAAACTCACTGTTTATTGAGTCTTAAATGCTTCTATCTAAAAGTGACACAAATCACTTCTGCTCTCATTGAATTGACCAAAGCAAGACACACCTAACATCAAGAGAGAGGGGAAATGTAAATCTCCAAATACACAGAAAGAAAACGGTAATAGAAATATTGGTAAGCACCAATAACATTCACCACAACTATTATTTTTACTCTTTACCAGGCCCTCTGCTAGACAGCCACATTCTAGTGAGAATACCACAAATCTAGATAATTCTGATAATTTTATGTAACAAAGCCATTGGTTTATACTGGACATTTGCCTTTAATTTCTCTCTCTCTCTCTCTCTCTCTCTCTCTCTCTCTCTGTGTGTGTGTGTGTGTGTGTGTGTGTGTGTGTGTGTGTGTGTGTGTGTACGCACACAGAATTCATTTTTTTGAAGCTGGGTTCTGGTGAATGTTAAAAAATGCCAGGTTGTTGTTCATTTGCTGGTAGAAGGCAGAAAAACTACCTGGAGAATGGTCTAAAGTAATATGTTATTTGGTAGTAAAATAATTTTGAATTAGTAGATTACTCCTTCTCTACTTGGAAAACCAGTGGATACAAACTTTTGTACAACCAACATTTCTGGTGTTTTGGAAGATATTATTATAAACAGAAAATTCAATGTTAAGATGTACTTAGGAGCTCCAATAATGTGCAACAATTTTCTTAAAACTACGGTAGAAATAAGCAACTGAAACATGAAAATTTAAAGCCCTATTACCTGCATTTCGCTCTGTAACATCCCACTTCCCATCATTTCTAACATGCATCTTAAGTGAGCTAATTGGAAAGCCTCTGCCATGTATATAGCTTTGTTTTCAAGATGACAACTGCTTTGCTTTTATCATGAGGCTCAATAGCAATAGGGGAATCATTTTTAAAATTTAAAGCGTTTTGATCAGGCTATGTCAAGCGGATGCCTGTGCTCAGTTAGTATTCTGTCTTAGGGAGAGAACATGAACGTTTTAGGCAGTGGGGTCCAGGTTAGAGAAAGGAAAGCAGCCCTGAGTGGCTGAGTTGGAAAAGGGTGTCCTAAATTAAAAACAGAACAAAAGTCCAGTAACACTGAAAAGGCTGCCAAATTATTTACTACTGCCTCTTTGGAATACCATGCTAAATATGCTAAAAATGTTTATTGAAAAGAAAATCATTAACTAATAAATCCCAGAAAAAAACACTGAGGCAGCTTAAGTACCACCCAGGAAAACAGCAGAAAGACTTTCTCAGTTTACATTTGTCTCCTCCAAAATGACAAAAATGTTAGGCAGATGACAGCTGTTGTGTGGTCTGGTGAGTAACTCATGCCTATGAAAAACTCCCCTAAAAAAAAACAAGATAAATCTATGTTTCTGTGAGTCACTCCATGTTAGAGCCATACCTACCAGACAGAAAAGCAGGGTCTTCAAAGTCCTTGAGCCCAAGAGAAGGAAGCTCTCTTCACTTTTCCCCCTCCTCAAGAGGTGCTCCCAAATAATTCACACATAGTGACAGGACTAAGGCTAAAGAAGAATACCAAACATTCAAGTTAACACACGAATGCAAGTTCAAGAATACCAATGCTTACCAATGGTGACAAATGGATTAATTATCTCTACAGGGAGCTACACACTTTAGTTTTCACTGAGGTGTAAAACATGAAGACCCAGAATTTCAAACAAGCAGAGCTTTCCCTAGGACAATATCTACTGGTCATATCTTAATTGTCCCTTTAACACAACTGCTTGAGCAAGCATAGTATGATCAGTGAAAGGTAGCAGCAAGAATTATAACATTGTCTTCCAGCCAAGAGTTTTCAATACATGGTTCATGATGGGGGAATTTTGGACCTTTGAAGTTGCATGTAAACTTGTGTCTATGAAATATTAAAACACAACCTAAAGAAACATACATTGCCTATTTTCTGGAGAATATCAGAATGGACCTGTAAAGTACCTCTGTTCCAGACCCATCCAAAGAATATACCAGTCTCTCAAGATATAAACCCTACACTATTCTGGGAAAAAGAAAAAGAGAGATATAACATTCTTCTAATCTGGCAAGACTCACTAGTTCTGGAGAAGTGGTTCTAAACTTTTATTGATTTGCAGAGAACTCAGCTGGGGAACTTTACAAAATATAGATTCTCAGCTTCCCAGCAAGAGAGTCTGATTGAAGTCCCAGGTGACTGAGATGTAGGTGGTCCATGAACTACATATCAAGAAACTGTGGTCAGGTGGTTTCACCCCATGGGTCAGGCACTGAAGGCAACTTTGAGTGAACCTTTTTTGGGGAGAATACCTCATGAAAGCAATGACTTCCCCAGAGTTCTCCTTGGTGCCATCAGCAGCTCTACTGCAATAGTCAGTCCCAGTGTGCTAAACACCAACACACACTCTCTTTGGATTGCCTGATGTCAGATTTGCCTGGCTTAGACTCTTGCCTGTTCTTGTTCTGCTCACATGATCCATGTTGCCCAGTTATCTATAATGCGCCTGGTGTCCTCACCTGTCTGATGTTGTTCTGAAGACACCATCCTTTGTTCCAGGAGCCACAGGGACTCTTACCTAGGAAACTCTGGATTCTCCCCAGGTTTCTGACATTATACAACCTGTGCACATGTGCTCACCAATCATTTCTTGTCTATAAGCTGTGCTCCTGCCTACATTTCCTGTTCACCTGGAACAGGACCTGAGACAGATGGAGTGATCATATAACCTAATTATTTTTTAATATAAATGGCAAGATATTGGGGAACAGGAATGGAGACAAGGTATCACACTTGTCCCCAAACATACAAAGCATATGTCACTGAATTTCAAAGTTTCATACTAACATCTCAGTTAAACTAGGAAACACAGTTAATCAGACCCCAAAAGAAAGTGTGTATGAATAATGAAAACAAACAAAATATAGATTCCAGAAGGTCTGTCAATAATTGCCAGCTAGATTCTCACTTCACCATTTAACTATAAATCCATACTCACTAAGGATTGTATCACAGATCATAAATACCTGTTTATATCATGTCACCACATTCAGAATTTCCCCCAGAAAATCATTAACTGGCAAAGAAAGTTTGCAGTTTAGAAGATAATGGTAATAAAATGCTCCTCTCTACATTTCCTACTAACAGTTGAAAGAACAGATAGAAACCTCTAAATATATATATATATATTTTTTTTAAATGCAATCATAAATATCTACCATCTTTCCCAAAGACACATTGCATGAGCTAATTTATATCAGGCTGCTAACTTTTTGTTTCATGCTATATTGATGGCCTCGACAGTTTTTCGAAGAGTTTATAACTGCAGCAGTGTTGATCTTATTTAAAGAGAATATTAAATCAAATCCCTTGTCATTGGCATAAAATCTCCTATAGCATCAACAAAAGGAGGCAGTTTTCATTGATTCTCTGATACAAAAGACATATGAAGCAGACTGATGCTGCTTTGCCAAAAAAAAATCACAATTAAAGCCCCATGAAAACTATTAGTCATTGTAAAGGTCATCATTGACTTTTAATGGCATCCTAAAGGAAACAATATGCTTCATTTCAACATCAAGGGCAAAGAGAATAACATACTATATTTCCAGGGTAGGCATAGCAGAGAGTACCAAGAAGCCTTAAATAAATACTTGTTGCATCAAAAGGAAATTCTAAAAAACATAATTTACATCATTCATTTCACCATCCACATTCATGAAGAGGAAATTTCCAGAGGAACAGCTGACGAAAAATGCATGCACACAACTAGATGTGCTCAGTCATACTGAATGAGCTGATATAGGAAGTGGATTCACTAAGTGGCAAAAGGTTTTCATTCTTCCAGACCAGAGGAAGGACCATGTACTAACTGGGAAGTAAAAAAGAGGGTCTAAGCTCCATTTGTGCCACAAAGGAGAAGGTCACTGCCCTCTCGGGCCCTCAGCTTCCTTACTTCTGTAAAGGGATTTAATCTAGTTTCTGTGAATCTTCTCAGATCAACAATAGCAAACAGATTTACTCTTGCATTACTCTGATAGTTAGAGTACCATCTTTCTGGATCTCAGTTTCCTTAGTCCTAAAATGAGAGGGGTACTGTGTTGAGAAGGATTCTGAATCAGCACCTAGGCACAGCAACACAAAAAGAGTGCCCTGGTGACTTAGCAACGTGCTCCAGGGGTGCCAGGGAGGGCATAGCAGCAGCTCAGCCAGCTCTTAGCCCCCAAATGCCAAAATTATGTAAAATTCACCCCAACTACACTGGAGAGAGCACCTAATTTATCAAGTGACCCATCTGAGAGAAAATGCTATGTCTTCAACTAAGGTGCTCTACAAAGTTCAGACTGCAGCAGCAGTTGGGGGTAATGCTTAGTGGTAAAGTAGAAAATTGCCATTAAAATAAGCAGGAAGCTAACCACTTAAATTCTCTCTATGTTTATGTTTACTCATACTTTGGGGCCTTAGAATCTCTTTCAAAAATCTGTTCATAGGAAATTTGCTGCTGTTTTACATTATTTATTTAATAAGGAATTCCTAAGAACCCACTCCATACAAAGAGTTGTGTTTAGTGGTGCAAGAAAGCCATCCCATCAGGGAAACTGCATGCATAGTGCTTAAGAGCCTTGGCCCTGGATTGAAATTACCAGGCTTCAAAACCCAGCTCCTCTACTTGCTGTGTGACCTTAGACAAGTTAATTAACTTCTCTGAGCCACAATATTTGAATCTGCTAAAAGAGTACAATAATACAGTCTTTATAGGACTATATAATACAGTCTTTCTAGGACTATTGCAAGTTATACACAAGATAACTTTTGTACAGTGCTCACAGGGTACTTCATTTAGCAACATTATACTTCTGCATAGGCTACTCCATTAAGGTGTGTGTGTATGTATGTATGTATGTATGTATGTGTGTGTGTGTGTGTGTGTGTATAACTGCCCCACTTTATCCTCAGAAATTTCAAAAGTACTTCAAAGTCAATGTATCAGAACCCAGTTTGTAATCTTCTCGTGTATTCCCACCAACCACTCATCTATTAGATTGCATCACACAAAACTGCTGTTTCTGCAGATCCCAAATGGCAAAATGTTGGCAATTTCATGAGGGTCAATCCAATTCTGGTTCCAAGTCAAAAATCTGGATGTCATCTTCATCATCTTTTGCTCCTTCAATGCCACTCTGCCAAGCCCTGCCAACTGGTCTCCTCAAAACACCTCAATACTTTTCACTTCTTCCACCACCACCACCACCACAATAATGCAAATCTCTGCTATCTCGCCTGGATGGCTACAATGCCCTGAAAAAAAAGTTCTACTTTCACGCCTTCTCCCACCATCTGTTTGCAAACAGCATGACCTTACAAAATCCCAACCTGATTTTCTTAGCTTCCTACTTAAAACACTTGAGTAGCTGTGTGGGTCTCAGAGAATAAAGATAGATGAATGGGTAAAAAAGATGTGATATGTATATGCAATGGAATATTACTCAGCCATTAAAAAGAATGAAATTTTGCCATTTGGGAGAGCATGGATGGACCAAGAGGTATTATGCTAAGTGTAATAAGTCAGACAGAGAAAGACAAATACCATAAGATTTCTCTTATATGTGAAACTTAAAAAGCAAAGTACAAAAATAAATAAATAAATAAAAATAAACTCATAAATACAGAGAACAAATTGATGGTCACCAGATAGGACGTGGGTTAGGGGTATGGGTGAAAAGGTGAAAGAATTAAGAAGTACAAACTGCCAGTTATAAAATAATCATCGGGATGTAAAGTACAGCATAGGGAATACAGTCGATGCATTTGGGGGTATCAAAGACTTATCGGGGTGATTACTTTATAAGGTATATATCTAATCAGTACGTTGCATACCTGAAACTAATATAGTATATGTCAACTATAATTGAAAAATAAATTTTAAATAAATACATACATATCAGACACCTTCAGGGTTGTGCTTGGCCTACCAACACCTTCTCTAACTCCCCGGCCTCACCACATTGCCCACCTGCTCTCTGTACTCCAGCCACAGTGACCTTCGTCCAGTTTACAAATGTGTCACCCTCCTTCCTCTCCGAGACTCCGTTCATGCTGTTTCTTGGCCTGGAACTGTCTTCCCATCCTATTCTAACCTCACATCTCAGCACAAACCTCACTTCCTAACACAGTGTTGGCTTTGTGAAAGTACAACCTGCTCAGCTACACAGGATTCCGCACTTGACTGAATGTTCTGCTGTTGCCATCTTGAAGTTCTTCATCATTTTGGAATAAGAGGCTTGCATTTTCATGTTGCTCTGGGCCCTGCAAATTATATAGCCAGTCCTGCCCTCAGGAAGCCTTCCCAAATAGTTCAAATGCCTCTTCACAATCCCTCACAGTACCATGTACCTGCCCTTTTATGCTACCTATTACAGTCAACATTTTTACACTGATTTGTGAAACTGTGGTAACTGTGATGGTATATTGTCCCCATTAGAACATAAACCCCACGAATCCAGGGTCCATGTCTAATTTTTGATTTCCACTTCATCCCTAGCACCTAGCACACAATAGGTAATCAGTAAAAGCTGGCCGGATAAGTGTTTTTATTATCCATTATCATCACTGTTAGTATCCTGAGCCATTAAGACTAAGAATCCAGCAGGGAAGATAAAGAAACTATACAACATGGCAATGGATAATTCTCACCAAGTGCTGCTGGAAGAGCACACTCACTTTTGGGGGTGACTATGGAGCTGCAGGGAAGGCTCAGGGGGAGAACTGAAACAGGCATTTCCTTGGAGGATGGGCTGCATCTGATGGGCAGAGGTCAGGGGAAGGCAGCCCTTCGAATAGAAGAAACAGCATAAATAAAAGCACAAATGTAAGGCTGAGAATTGGAACTGACAGTAGATAAAACATTCTGGAATAAGAGCTTAATTTCAGAGGCAAGTCAGTCAAAACTGTGGAAAGTCTTGAACCCCGGCTAGGAGTTCACTTTTTCTTGAAGTAAGTGTGGATGTGATAAATGCAGTGTTTTAAGAAATTAGGATAGTTCCTTATGAAGCCTTAAAAAGTGTGAACATCATTACTCAAGTAATTGCATAAAGATGATTTTCTAGCTATACAAAGGGAGAAGAACAATGTTTGAGCTCAGTGCAATACCTTCTTCTTTTTGGAACCATATGGGAAAATGTGGCTACTAAAAATACACTCTCATATTATATATAAATGCACGTTAAGCATGCTATACTTTTCAAAGTGCTTTCAAACACACTGCATATAAATGGCTCTCAGCCACCTTTGACACACCCCTCATCAATTGATCAAGTGCTTGGTCATCCCAGCTGACATCTTCCAGCTGGTACTGCTCCAGAAAGACATTTCTCAGATAAAAGACACATACGTATTTCTCCAGAAGGCAGGAACATATCATCGGCAGCTCCCTGCATCAAAGACTAAGACTGGATAAGAAGGTGTTTATTCTTCTCAGAGTTGTGGTTATTACTGCTTAAATTCACCAAGACAAAGGTGAATTTTTCTAAAAATAAAAAGAATACCCTTTAACAAATGAA
The DNA here is from genome assembly GCA_004027375.1 of Macroglossus sobrinus. Taxonomy (NCBI): domain Eukaryota; kingdom Metazoa; phylum Chordata; class Mammalia; order Chiroptera; family Pteropodidae; genus Macroglossus; species Macroglossus sobrinus. The sequence goes on along the minus strand of PVKZ01000155.1, from coordinate 40,588 downwards.
TAATTCACAAGTGCCCATGTACTGCATGCCTATGTAACAGGAACCCAATTGAGCAACAAAAATGCTCATTGTGATGTACAATAAGATCCAAGTACTCAAAAACTACACTTAACTCATTACTAGGAAACATGTCCATTGCTTAAAATGGATAGCTATTTAATTTCAACTCGAAGACTATAGGAAAAATGACAAGCCTCTGTTTACACACTCCCTATTTAGTATCAACATAAATACAGGTAGATTATGTCTTCCATGTAAGGCAGATCAAAGACCACCACAACACTGTGCAGCCCTGGCACTATTCTGCCCCATTCCCACAGTCTCCTATACGAATTCTTGTCATTGCATCAATTTAATCCCCTGCCATTTTAGGTCTCTGCTCGTCAAGCTGAATGAAAAGCACAATAGCCAGCATTTAATGCGACAGCGGACCTTTTTCCAACCTGCCTCCTTTAAAGTAAAAGTTTATCGAATGCACAAAATTCCCTTTACAGTTCATTTGAGATGCATAAACAATCCCACAGACAGAAAAGAACAAAAATAATAATTTGCCCTATTAAGGAGCTGGGCTGCTTGGGGGAAATGTTGAATTCCAGACCCCTTGTTAGTAGCTGGGCAACGCAGGCCACTCTGCCTCCTCACTCACCAGGCACACCTGCGACTGCCCAGGCCCAAGCCCTGTCCAGTTTGCTGTGCCTTTGCATCTCCTTGAATGCTCTACCTCTCTTGACAATCCCAGAGGGAAAATGCTGCTTCCCCACCCTGCACCACATGGCCCTCCACACACAAACCCTGGCCATATGCTTACTGCTCGCTCCATCTTACATGCTCCCTCTACTCGCTGGGATTTAGAGCAGTGACAGCCTTGAGATAGACCTCCAGGCAGAGTCACAATGATTTGAGAGGTGAGAACATATTCTGCACACTCACTCTCGACAAGGATTCCAGAGCTCAAACAGGTAGAGACCAGAAGAAACCTCAAGAAAATCAAATTATGTCAACCTAACCAGAGCAAACCTTGTATTGCCCTAAAAGCCACCAACTGACACCTCTGCCAACAGGAGGTATCTTCTGAGTGGGGGATAGACAGCACACAGAAAGAAGATGCATTTTAAAAGCCTGAGACATAGAGGAAGAAGATCTGTGGGTCAAAGAATCCCAAAGTGCATTCTTTCCTCTAATTTCCAATGTCTCAATAAATCAACTGTGGTTCAGATGTTGAGACCCCAGCACACAGCAAAATAACCATGGTTCATAACCACAGGTATCACTGAAGCCTGTGACATGTAAGGCATAGTCAGGGCTTCTAAGTTGCACCACTTGTCAAGACAAAGGTAGGAAAAAAGGAACCTCAATCGGCAGTTGATCAACTTGATCATGATGGGTTAGCCAGGATCTTCTGGCAGTCCTGTGTGGCATTAACAACACATTAATGCAACAAGGAGGCTTCAAAGAGCTGTGTTTAGTAATTATTACAGACTAGAAAAAAATCCATAATCCTACTAGAACATTCAAAGAGCCTTCCATATTTGCAGAGAAATTACCCAGGACCATGGACTGTTTAAGAACTAGTCCAGATCTAAATAAACATGAATTAACACAAAATAAATTATAAGAGATTTCTTGAGTTTTCAGGAACCTTGCTAAATTTCATGTTTACCTAATGTTCAAGACAAAGTACTATTATGCGCCCATCACAAAATATCCTCAAAGATAACCCGCATAGTCTGTATTTAAAAGTTCTAATTGTGACTGAAATCACAAAGTCTCTGATCTTGTACATGGGTGAGCTTTCCAAGTCAAAGTATTTATGTCATTGACTTATTTATTTCTCTCTCTCTTTCTTTCTCCCTCCCTCCCTCTCTTTCTCTCACTCTCATTCTAAAAATCTGAACTGCAAAATTGCTACACACAGAGGTTCATGAAGAATTGATGGCAACAGAAGTCACACAAGGCCTCTCTGGCTTCCAGAAAAGAAACTTGTCTGGAATAATGACCTCAAAAGTCTCTTTTTGTCATAATCACAGCTACACAATACCTAAAACTCTTGATCGTTTTGCACAGCCCCAACCACCCACCAATGACCAAGGCCAATTCTACTCATGACTTTTTTGCTAGCCACCAGGACAAATGCCTCACCAACCCAGATGCCTGGAAATGTCTGCTCCTTCTGCTTGATTCAGATGTCCAATTCACACCCATCATCAACTATCTCACTATAACATATTTTCATCTTAAAGATTCCTTTAGCCCTGTATGAAGTAGGGGGTAATCCATCTTAGATAAATCACATATACAAAGTACTTCTTTTGGGTCAATGGAGGCCTGGCTAGTGAATCCCTTCAGGGACCACTCAGATTAACAACTTTATATTCTTCAACCCTTATTTCAGACCTCTAACTCATTAAGCCTCAGTATATTAGTATTATAGAAATCCCTGGCTCATTTTACAGATAAGAAAACTGAGGTCCACAGAGGCTAAGTAATTTAACCCTTAGCCTCACAGAAAATGTCACTAGAACAGCACAGAAAGTAGTTTCCTTGACTACTGAGATCTGAAGAATGTTTATGAACAGCATCAGTAAAGACATAGTTGAAGTGGGGTGGGGTAAGGGAGAGTTGTTTCACACCAGAGTTGTTTCCTGACTACAGACACAGCCTTTGCCTCCTACACTTCCCTGGTGTTCCCGCCTAGGGCTGGCAAGAATCTCCACCAATTCTGGGAACATGCTGTTCACATACAGGAACCACTCCTCTCATGAATAGAGAAAATGGCATTCTCAACCTTCTGTCTTAGTCAAGGAAACCCAAACTGACTGATACAAAGGACAAGATTTGTTTTAAGACTCCATTCTCCCTTGTTGCATAGTGGGTTTCAGCCTGCCCAAATTCTCTGAACTGCCTCCCCCCAAAACATACACATCCCAAAAATGAGCCCCTCCAAGAGCAAACCCTGTGGCCCCAATCCTTGGGAACAAAAGCAAATACATCCTGGGGCTTTGAATATGAGGAGACAGGAAAGTAGAGAGGAGTAATCCTCAGTCAGGGCCAGAAGGAAAATCAAACCCTTGAAAATTGCAAAGCAAAAAATGCCAAGAGAGATTCTTCACTGTCGCAGCTGCTTACCACAGAAATCTCTCCTCATTTAGGGATGACATCGGCAGGCCTGATTTTTTGTCACCAGTCACTCCATACTTGCTTTAATTATGCAGCACACCAACAGAAATTTTCTTTCTGATCACATAAATCACATCTCTGTGACACCAGGCTCAATAGGCACCGCTAGAACAATGTGGTGAGAGCTATCGACTCCATCGCTCAAGTCCACAAGGTGTATCATTTAGCCAAGAGTGATAATTAGACGCAGAATATACTGAAAACTGTCAATAGGCATGTCAATAGGAGAACTCTTAGCATCTAACACCTAGTGAATCAATGGTGTTTTTCAGCTATAAAAATCAAGAAAATGATAGCTTTCAAATGAATGGTGGAAAGGAAACAGAAGCCTCCTTGGGGAGGAATAAAACAGCTCAATTTTCCCTTACTGAGAGCCTCTCCAACTACTTCACTCAATGGAAAAGGTCACAGAACATTACAGCAAAATATCTCTGAAACAAGATGTACAACAGCGCTGGGACATGACATGCTGCCTGGATACCCCACTAAGGCCTCACTATCTTTGACCTGACAGAAGCAGCAAATGGGTCAGATGGCAGACCAGAACCAGAGGGAGTGGTCGAGAGAGAGGGAAAGAAGATGGTGATTCAGTTGCAAGGGGAGGAGTTATATCCCTTTCAAGCAAAAATGAGACTATGTGCAGTGGTCAGGGGGTGTCTGAGACCAAGTACAGAGGAAGTAGGCACTTGGACTGGGTGCTGCTGAAAAAACAGACAACCTCTTGTCTGCAATGCTCAATTACATTTCACGATCAATGCAAATATTATGAGGCAATACTTATATGCTGTTCTAAGTAGTCTGCATACATTACCTCATTTAATCCTCATGACAGCTCTATCTAATAGGTAACATTATTAGCCCCATTTTATAGGTGAGGTAAATTAAGGCACAGAGAGGTTAAATAATTTGCCCAAAGGCACAGCTGTAAGCAACTGAACCTGAATTTGCATGCACTGAAGCTGAGCTCTCACACAGCATGCTACACTGCCTCTCACCACGGTCAGGCAGCACTCAGTTACAACTGCCTTTTCCCTTTTAACAAGAGAGATGATAGGTGAACCTCTGTGAAAGGTTGAATGGTACTCTGCCCTCTGGGCAAGTCTTGGGACTTCTCTGGGTGTCTGTTTCCTCATATGCGAAAGGGAGGCCTTGATCATGAGACCTGTAGGGTACGCTATAATACAATGAGTTCGCCGAGTGGCTTTACACACTCTCATTCACAGCCTAAAAACTGCACCATCATTTCATTTTACAGACACATTAACTGAGCCTTACAGAAGTTTAATAAAATGCCTCTGATCACACAGCTATAGGCGGTGCTAGAACCTGGTGGTTCTGACTCTCAGACTGTGTTCTCCATCACCACATTAAACTGAAGGCTGCAAGAAGGCTTCAAGAATGAATGCCAGGAATGAGTGACTAATACATTTAGTTAGTCCTCAGTAAATGATAGAAGCAGTGGGAAGGGCAAAGGGCAGGAGGAGGAGGAGACAGGGAAAAACAAAGGCGGAAGTAAAAGGAGCTGGGGAAAATATTCACATTAGTATACATCTGGACAAGATTGCAAATAACTTCAGCCATTAACAAATCAAAAGAATGTACATGAGCTGCTACTTCTAGTTTCAATATAATATGGTATTTATTTAACCTACTATTAGTACTCTCTTTAGATGCTCTTATGTTGGGGTATTTTTTAATCAAAGCAATGAAACTAATTTTAAGTAACATTTATTAAACTTTTACTATATGCCAGGTTCTGAGCTTGGCTCTCTCATTTTTTTTAAAGCTTTATTTAAATATAATAGATAATTTGTTCCTCATACTTACAGTGTTCAATGAGATTTTTTTCAATATAGTTGGTATACAATATTAGTTTCAGTTGTATAGCATAATGATTAGAAATCTATATAATTCACAAAGTGAACACCCCAATAAATCTAGTACCCCTCTACCTCCTTACATATTTATTACATTATTGACTATATTCCTTATGTTATACTTTATATCTCCATGACTATTTTGTAACTACCCATTTGTACTTCCTAATCCATTTTTCACCAACCCCCCAACACTCCTCCCATCTAGTAACCCTCAAAATATTCCCTGTATCTATGAGTTTGTTTCAGTTTTTGTTGTTGTTGTTTTTTGTTCTTTAGATTCCACATGTACATGGATTCATATGGCATTTATCATTCTCTATATGACTTACTCAAAATCAGGGATCCCCAATCCCTGGGCCACAGACTGGTACCAGTCCATGACCTGTAGGAACTGGGCCACACAGCAGGATGTATGTGTTAGGCAAGCGAGCAAAGCTTCATCTGTATTTGCAGCTGCTCCCCAGTGCTAGCATCAATACCTCAGCTCCACCTCCAATCATCAGGCATTAGATTCTCATAGGAGTACTGGTCCCTGGTGCCAAAAAGGTTGGGGACCACTGCTCTAAATGACAGCTTTGCTGGATAAAGTAATCTTGGTTGTAGATCCTGTGTTTTCAACACTAAATATTTTGTGTCAAGCCCTTCTAGCCTGCAAAGTTTCTTTTGAGAAATCAGCTGACAGTTTTATGGGAGGTCCTTTGTAGATAACTGTTTTTCTCTTGCTGCTTTTAAGATTCTCTCTTGGTATTTAACCTTTGGCATTTTAATTATGATGTGTCTTGGTGTGGACCTCTCTGGGTTCATCTTTTTGGGGACTCTAATCTTCCTGGGGTTGTATGTCTATTTCCTTCACCAGGTTAGGAAAGTTTTCCATCATTCTTTCTTCAAATAGGATTTCAACTTATTGCTCTCTCTCTCTTCTCCTTCTAGTACCCCTATGATCTGAATGTGCTTATGTTTGATGTTTTCCCATAGGCTTCCTAAATTATCTTCATTTTGGGGAAATTCTTTTTTACTGTTGCTGTTCTGATTGGTTGTTCTCTGCTACCCCATCCTCTAAGTCCATGATTTGAAGTTCCACTTCATCCACTCTATTGATTCCCTCTAAAATACTAGTAATCTCAGGTACTATATTCTTCATTTCTTTCTGGTTCCCTTTTGTAATTTCCATCTCCATTTTTATGTTTTTTTTTTATATTTCTCTTAAAGTTCTCATTGAGTTCATCTACTCTTCTCCTAAGTTCATTGAGCATCCTTATAACCAATGTTTTGAACTCTGCATCTGGTAGATTGCTTGACTCCATTTTACTGGAGTCTATTCTTTCATGTAGGACATGCTTCTTTGTCTCCCCATTTTGGCTGCCTTTCTGTGTCTCTCTCTATGTACTAAGTCTTCCAGTCTCATTAGCATGGCTTTATGTAGTTGGCATCCAGTGCCATAGTCCTGAGAGGGTTCCAGCTGCAGGTCAAGTTTAACCCCGGCCTGTACTCCTCCAGGGCCACCTGGTAAGATTCAGCAAGCAATCCCCAGATGGCTGATATCTGTGCTGTGATTTTGTTAACCTCAAGAGGTAATGCCAGAAATTGAGGTTGGGTGCCACCAGTGTGGGGCTTGGAGCTGCTCAGCAAGGGGCACAGTACATGCTGAGGACACCAATGGATGTGTCTTGGGGAGGGATGCAGTTTGGGAGGGGCAGAGTTTCAGGGAGTCCTCTGGTCAGAGCAACTCTGTTATCCAATTTGCTGATATCTCAGCTATAGCAGTGCCTGTGTCCCCACACTGGGAATAAGCTAGGCTCAACAAAGGAATAATGGATGCCACCAAAACTTCTTCCAAGGAGATAGCTGGGCCTCCAGCCCTCACCCTGAAGCCCAGCATATGTCCCTGGTGTCCCTGCTTCTTCTCTTGTCCTAGCCTAGAATCTAGGACATAAGCTAATTATGTTACTCCTCTCCACAAAACCATCCAATGCTTCTTATCTCACCCAGAGCAAATACCAAAGCACTCACTTTAGTTCACAAAGACCCCTAAAACTTCACTCCAGCTCATTAATCACACTTCTGCTCAGGGCTTTGCATTTGCTAGTCCCTCTGTCTGAAGTGCTCTTCTATTAAATCCTCCAAAGAGGGACTTTTTTTTTCTAATTCTTCTGGTCTCAGTACAAATATTTCCCTCACCAGAGAATTCTTACTTAAACATGCTATCTGACAGTTGTTTACTATGTTTATTTTCTGCTTCCTCCATCTACAAAGCAAGATTCAAGAGGTGGTGACTTTGTTATAGTCACTGCTGAACTACAGCACCTTGAACTGTGCCTCATACACAATAGTCTCTCAATCTATAAAGACTATCTAAATAAACAAATGAATCCAGATGCACAAGAAAAAATTCAATATCAGTGATAAAATTAGTCACTGGTTCAGCCACTTAATTCTAAGCATCTTCAGTGAGCAGAGTTGGACATTTCCCAAAAAAACCATGGAGGTCAATCTGATTAAAAGGTATTCACCATGAAAAAATAAGAGTTATGTTAAGGCAGGGATCCAGCTGAAGACCCATGTTCCCTGTAAGAAGTCTTCACAATCAAAATATCCCAAATCACTAAAAATAGAAGAGTTAAGAGAACACCAGAAGCACATCCTCATTTCTATCCCCATTTCCAGCCTTACAGAGGAATATAAGAAAGCCATTTATGGGAGTTCCTGTTCTGGTAATAATGAAGTAACTGGTATCAGACTAACTCTCCCACAGGTAAAAATTATGAACTCTGAAGAAAATATAAGCAATGACTGCTTACCAAAGCAGGCAGGTATGGAGCAAATTCGTTGACCTTTACTAAAGAAGTGAACCATATTAGGTGATATCTATGTTTAAATGGCTTTTCCCTTAAGGTCACTTTGCTCTCTGCAGTCCACATTGAAGCTAGAGCTCAAGAAGAAAGCTGAAATCTCACAAGCTTTAAAAGCCAGAGAGCAGGGTAATCAAAGTGGTTGGAAATTGTAAAGGAAAATAGGAGAGCAGAGAAATGACAGAAGTAGAAAATCTGCATATACTCTCCTCACAAATCCTTAGCTTACTCCTGAACCAGGGGAACACAAGGGAAGTCCATATAGTCTGGCAGAAACTAACAGATGAAAAGCTGGAAAAAGCTACCAGGTACTTCATAAGCTGTCCATCATAGGGGAGTCCGTTTGGAGTTTTCATTCTGACAAGGTAAATACATTGGGCTTTATATCAAAATCCCTAAAGGAAAACACCTTAAAAGTATAGACAATGCCTAAGGATTATGATTTTGCACTAAGACCAATAGCAAAATTGAAACTAAGCTGCCCCTTTTAAGAAGATGTGCAAACAAGCCTCTTCAAGTTCAAGCTTATCAGCCAGTAATTCAGTTGCAAAAATCAATCTATTATTAAAGTCAACATTTTTAAGAAGAATGTAACAAAATCCAGAATCTTTGCAATATTTTAACACAATGACTTGTATACAATGAAAAATACTAGACATGTAAAAATGTGATTTATAGTCAAAAGAAAAATCAAGCAAGAGAAACAGATCTGAGACAATATGAATGTTTAGACTTCAAAGAATTATTATAAATATTTTTAAGGAATTCAAAGAGCATCACAATGAGTAAACAAATGGGGGAATCTCAACATATAATTCTAAGCTATAAAGAAGTAACCAAATAAAAGTATATAATAAAAATATCTAAAATAATTTTTTTAAAAGATTAGAACAAATGAGCAGAGTCTCAGTCAAATGTAGGACAGTATCAAGTGGTCTAACATATGTAATTGGAAAATGAGAAGAGAAAATGAGGCAAATGCAATATTTGAATAAATAAAGGACATAAATTTTCCAACTTTTGGGGGAGAAAAACAACATACCAATCAAAAAGTCTTCATAAACTCAAAGCTGAATAAATACAAAGAAAACCATGCTAAGGCTCTGAATACAAAGATAAAAAGAAATCTTAAAAGTATCCAGAGGAAAAAGATACATTAAATTTATAAGACAACAAAACAATTGATGGCTGTCTTATTATTAGAAACAACGGATATCAGAAGTCAATTTAAAAATATCTTTAAAATACTAAAAGAAAAAATAAAGCATCAATCCCTAATTTCATATTTAATAAAAATATCCTTCAAAAATGAAGACAAAGGTTTTTATAGATAAATGAATACAGACGATTCATCACCAGCTGACCTTACACTAATTCATTACACTAAATTATGCTTAACAGAAGTGTTGCCAGATGGAAATTTGTATCTATAGGAAGAAAAGCATCTGAAGTAATAATTATTTCTATAAAACTTATTTTTTTCTTAATCTCTTTAAATGTAAACTGACAGTTTAATACAAAAATTACAATGATGTGTCACAGGGTTTATATTATAGATGCAAAAGTGAATAACAAAATAGCACCAAAAGAGGGAAAGGTAAATAGAATGGATTAAACTGTTGCAAAGCTGTTACATTTATGTGAAGCTGTACAATATTACTCTGAGTAGGCTGTGGAAAATGAGGCAAAATTGAAGATGTAAATCTAGAGATGTTAATCTCTAGAAAAAAAATGCTAAAAAGTAATTTAAAAGCTATATGAGAAATTAATATATACTAAAAAGCATTCCATTTATCTAAAATAAGGCAAAAAATAACAAAAATAAAGAAAGTAAAAGCAAATGGGACAAATAGAAAATACCTTAAAAAATGTTAGACTTAAGCTCAAGCTTACCAATAAGTATGACATACAAATGGCTAACCACTATAACTATAAAGAAAAGATCATTGACCTGAATAAAATAACAAGGCTTAACTGAACACTATATACAGAGATGTATGTATAATATGAATACACAAAAAGGTTGAAAGTGAAAAAATGGTAAACTATATTAGTACTCTGGAAAATATAAGTATAAAAAAGCTGAAATGGATACACCAATATCAAAAAAATAAACTTCAATAAATGAGTACTACTAGAGATTTAAATAGAGATATTACATAATGATTAAAGGATCAGGTCATCAGAAAGACATACAAATCATAAATGTTTGTGCACTTATATACAAAAAACTTCACAATAGATAATGTAAAAACAAGATAAATCTAAAAGTACAAACTGGCAAATCCATAATCATGGTTAGAAGATTAATACCCCTAAGTAATTGACAGAACCACATGGTGACAAAATCCAGTAAGGATATAGTAGATTTGAACATACTGCTGATCAAATTATTCCAACTGATATTTATAGAAAATAAATGTAGAATATACATCATTTTCAAGTACACAAGGAATATTTATAAAGATAAACCATTAACTGTGCCATAAAATGTCTCAACAGATATTCAAATATTGAAATTTTAAAGAGTATATTCTCTGAAAAAAAGGAATTAAACTAGAATTCAATAAAGTATAAGATATCTAGACAATCTGAAATAAATAAAAATTACAACAATTCACTTCTTTAAAAATCATGAATCAAAGAAGAAATTGCAAGAAGAACTTGAAAATATTTTGAATGATATATGGATAAAAAAAACATAGCACAATCTAATGGATACAGCTAAGTGATGCCTGAGGAGCTAATTTATAGCTTTAAATACTTATAAAATTAGAAGTTTAAAACCATGACCTAATTTTCCATATTAGAAAATAATACTAAAGCATATAAAAAGAACCAATGAAATAAAAAAAGAACTGACAATAGAGAAAATCAACAAAATCAAAAGCTGGTTCTTTAAAAATATTAATAAAATTGATAAACCCAGGAGAAAACTTTTATGAACTTGAATTAAACAAAGATTTCTTATATACAATACAAAAAGTATTATCTGTAACAAAAATTGATATATTGAACTGAAGCAATATTTAAAACTTTTTCAATTCAAAACATACCATTAGAAAAAAATAAAGATAAGACAAGAGTAGGAAACAGCATTTGCAAATTATATACCTCATATAGAAGTTAAATCCACAATATATAAAGAATACTTACAATTTAATAATAAAAAGATATATAACCCAATTTTAAAATAGACAAAGAACCTAAATAGATATTTATCAAAGAAGATATGTAAATGGCCTAATAAACAGATAAAGATCATTCTATATTGTCATTTACTACAAAAATGGAAATTAAAACCACAGCAAGATATACCATCATAATCACTAGAATGGCTAAAATTAAATTTAAAAAAAGATAAACAATAACAAATGTTGGGCAAATGTGGAAAAATTGGAATCCTCATACACTGATGGTGAGAATGTAAGATGGTATAGCCATTTAAGAAATCAGTCTAGCAGTTTCTTAAAAAGTTAAAGATAAATTTACCATACAACCCAGCAATTCCACATCTAGGTGTCAACCCCACTGAAATGAAACATACATCAACACAAAGACTTGTACATAAATATTTATAGCAGCATTATTCATAATGGCCTCAAACTGGAAACACCCTAAATATCTATCAACTGATTAACTTAATGATCTATATCCATGCAATGGAACACTATTCAGCAGTAAAAAGGAACAGAGTACTGAGACATGCCACACATGCATGAATCTCAGAAACATTATGCTAAATGAGAGAAGCCAGACACAAAAGACCATATACTGTATGACTGCATTTCTATGAAATGTCCAGGAAAGGAAGATGAATAAAAACAGAAAGTAGTCTACTGGTAATTTAGAGCAGGAGGTGGGAACAAGGAGTGATTGCAAATGAGCAGCAGAAATTTTTTAGAGGTAATAAAATGTTCTAATATTAGATTGTGGTAATGAAATATTATTAATGCATTTATTACTAAAATTCACCAAACTGTGCATTTAAAATCGGTAACTTTTATTGAATGCATTTTACCTCGATAAAGCTGCTTGAAAAAACTGATAAACCCCTAGGCAAGAGACTAAACAAGGAAAAAAGAGGGGAAGAAAACCAATTCAGGAATGGAAGAAGGCTATCACTAAAGAGTCTATGGACATTAAAAATGATAATAACGAAACACTGTGAATAACTTTACGTTCAACAATTCAACAATTAGAGGACCAAACAAATTTCTTAAGCTTAAAGAAACTGACACACAAATAGAAAAATAGAAAATCTCAATAGCCTATATTTATTAAAGAAATTAAACTCATGATATGTAAAAACCTTCTGAAAATGAAATCAACAGGCCCAAAGGATATCATTGCTGAATTCTATCAAAAAATGTAAAGTAAAAACAACAGCAAAATTACACACTCACTATCAGAAAATAGAGAAGGAAGGAATATTTCCCTACTCAGTTTGAGGCAAGTATAATACACCCATATATGACAGATATACAAGAAAAAAAAATACAGACTAATTTCCATCATAAACATAGACTCAAAACCCTTAACAAAATATTAGCGAGAGTCTACAGCCATGCCACCCTGAGCAAGCCCAAACCAATCTGATCTTGGAAGCTAAACAGTGTCGGGCCTGGTTAGTACTTGGATGGGAGACCACCTAGGAAGACCATGTGCTGTAGGTGTAAAAAATAAAAAATAAAGAATTGAAAGCTGACAAGTTCCTTGCAATCTGTGAGGTCTACCAAGGGTTGCCTCACCTAAAAATTTTTCTTTATATAAAAATAATAATAAAATAAAAAATAAAAAAATATTAGCAAACTGAATCCAGAAATATACAAAAAGAATAATACATCATGACCAAGTGATGTTTATTCCAAGAAAACATGATGAATTTAACTTTAAAAATCAACAAATTGCATTCACCATGTAAAAGGAAAAAAAGGAGAAAACCCACATAATCATTTCAATAGAAGCAGAAAAAGCATTAGATAAAATTCACACCCTTTCATGATAAACTAGAAATAGGAGAGAACTCTCTCAATCTGATAAAGGGCACCTAAGAAAATCTATCCCTAAAAAATAAACAATGATAAAATACTGAACACTTTCCTTCTAAAATTGGGAGAAAGAATGTCTGTTCTCCTTCTACTTGGCACTGTAATGAAGGTCCTAGTCAGGGCAATAAGATGAGAACAAGAAACAAAGACATAAAATTGAAAGGGAGTATTTCTTCCTTTCTATTTCTATTTCAACATTATACAATGGCTTACACAGAACCTCCTAACAAATTTTATAAAACTAAAAATACTACGTGAATTTAGCAAGGTTGAAGAATACAAGCTTAAAGCACAAAAATCAATTATATTTCATTTTTATATTTCTACACACTAAAAGCAAAATACTGAAAAATAAAATATTTTACAATTTCACCTATAATGGCATCAAAAACATAAAATGATAATGAAAAAATAAAAGACATGTTAAGATGTCTACACTAAAAACTACAACACATATGAGTACATGGAAATGTATAATCTTTTTTTGGATCAGAAGATTTAATATTGTAAAGATGTCAGTTTCCCAAAATTGATTTATAGATTCAATGCAATTCAAACCATAACTTCATGTATTTTTTGTAGAAACTGACAAGTTGATTCTCAAATTTACACAGAAAAGCATAGGACCGAAAAAAGGTAAAGATTCTTAAAAAGAAATACAAATTTGGAGGATTCATACTCCCTGATTTTAAGACTTACTATAAAGCTACAGTAATCAAAACAGTATGGCATTGGCATAAGAATAAAAATACAGACCAATGAAACATAACAAATAACCCAGAAATGAACTCACAGATTTATGGCCAATCGGTTTTTGATAAAGTTTCTAAGATAACTGAATAAGAGAAGTATAACTGAAAAGAATAAAGGGAGCTGAAAAAACTACATAAGCATATGAAAAACAATGACACTCAATTCTTAACTCACAGAAGTGAAAATTAATTCACCATGGATCAAAGACTTAAGCATAAAAGCCAAAATTCTAAAGCTTCCAAAAGAAAACAGAAAATATCTCATAACCTCAGAGAAGCAGAGATTTCTTAGAACACATAAAATACTAATTTCTCTCCTCACCCCCACCCCCCAAAAAAGAGATACATTTATATTTATCAATATAAAAACCTTCTGCCCATCAAAAGGCACCATTAAGGAGATAAAAGACTGGAAGACATTTTTGAAATAAATATAAATACAGATATAATATAGATATCTGACAAAAGACTTGTAAAAAATGAATAACAAATTATTAAATAGTCATACAATGGAATAACACTTCTGATATGGACAACATGGGTAAATCTCAGAAACATTTTTTTTAAAAAGAAACAGACACATGAGTACATACTACATGATCCCATTTATATGAAGTTCACAAACAGAACAGTTGTTTCCAACAGAGGATGTGTAAAGTAGCGAAAGGGAAGTTTCTGAAATGATAGAAATGCCCTATATCTTAATTGGGGTGCAGATCCATAGTACATACATTTATTAAAATCATTTTACAGTATACCTAAGATCTGTGCATTTCACTTAATCTGAAATTTTCCTCTTTTTAAAAACAAATGCCCAAATAAAATTAAATTTGCTTTAAAAAGACTTTTTAAAGCTAGTGGGTAGAGTATTAGGATCATCTCCATTATCCTGTGGTAATGAACACCCCCTAAGTCTCAGTACCTAAAGCAGGAGTCAGCCGGGTGACCAAACACACCCTGTTGCCTATTATAAATAAACTTTTATTAGGACATATTCACATCCATTTGTTCACATATTTTCTATGTGTAAAAAAGTTGAGTAGCTGTGACAGAGACTAGATGGCTTGCAAACTAAAAGTCAAAAATGGTTTCTACCTGGCCCTCTACAAAGTTTGTTTTTACCCCTGGCTTGAAACCATAAAGGTTTCTCGCTCATGCTCCATATTAATTAGAAGTGAGCTAGGAGTTCTGCTTCATGTCATCCTCATTGTAGGATTTAGCTAATAGAGCAGATTATCTGGAATGTTGGTCACTGTGATGAGAGAAATGAGCAAGTTCTCTTACACCAGCAAGGATCTTACACCAGCAATAAAATGATCTAGCTCCAAAGTAACACATAACTTTCCTTACAATTCCTGGGCCAGAACTATTCACATGACCCCATTCACACACATGACTCCATTCACACAAGGGGACCAGAAAACACAATCCCACATTTATTTATATATGTGCCTGAAAGTGGAGAAGAACTAGGCTATTCGCCAAATAGTACTAATGACTACCACAATAAAACTTAGAACCAGTCAGTCCAGGTGTTTATTTCCCCACAAACATGTATAACCCTGAAATATTGCCCTACTGAGTATAAGTTCTAATCATAAAAATTCTAAAAGTTGCCCCTCACCCTACCCTTCTGCAGGAAACCCAGCACTGTTTTCTGCCTTCATAGATCTAGAATGCAAATCTGATTAACCATCACTTTTGCATTTAATATTCTTTAATAGGGGTTCCAGTCCTTGAGAAGTAGTCAACACAGACTCTGTCAAACCTCTGAAACCCTGCAGGCTCATCTCTCTCTGACACTGATTCAATTTTGTTGTGCTGGAACACAGCATATAATTACCCAGGCAAATGGTTCTATTTCCGGAGTCCATCCATTCTCTTGCTCCTGTGATTTCCACTGTGTGGGATATATTCTCACCCTTTAAGACTCAGCACAGTCATTATTTTGTCCACAGAGTTTGCCATGACCACCAGTCAGAGAAAACTTTGCTACTATTGCACCAGACCCAAAGTACCTAATCACAGCACTTAGTCAATCAGGTTAAATGACAGCTAACTTACATTGTACTCACCAGGTGACAAGCACCTTTCTAAGCACTTTTCATGTATCATTTCATTTAGTTCTCATAACGACCTAGAGGTAGTACTCTTTATTTACAGATAAGGACACTGAGGTATAGGGGAATTAATTTTTGCAAGGTCTCACAGTTGTTAAGTGGCAGAACTGCGGTATGGCCGGTAGGTTCCAAGGCATAATCTTAACCACTCTATTATCCTGCATCTCAACATTAAGAACAGAGTGTCTCCCTTTGAGAGTGTAAGGCAGGGATCCCCAACCCCAGGGCCACGAACCAGTACCTGATCTGTGGGCTGTTAGGAGAAACCAGGCTGCACAGCAGGAGGTGAGCAGCTAGCAAGCTAATGAATCTTCATCTGTATTTGAGGCACTCTCCAGTGTTAGCATCATCACCTCAGCTCCACCTCAGATCATTAGGCATTAGATTCTCATAGGAGCCCTGGTCCCTGGTGCCAAAAAGGCTTGGGGCCGCTAGTGTAAGTCGCTCAGCAGCGAAAGTAGCTACTCATTCCTTTTTCTATACCCCCAAGGCCTGAATCCTAGGTATTTAGAGAATAGTAGCTACTTAAATCAAGGTTTATTCAGATGAAATAAATGAGACCCTGGATTCTGCAAACCAAACTTTCTGCTAAATAAAGTTTTCTTGACTAGTGACATTTAGGAAGTGGGCAGATAATTACCATATGTACCTTTTCCTGGATTCCTCCAGGGCTGCTGGCCAACTTGGAAATGGAGAGGAAAGGTCTGAATTATAGATCATTAGAAAACAAGCTCCTCTTAGTTGGGACAAGCATCTATCCAATCATTCAGGAATGTTTACTGAATCCTGATTGTTTAGAAATGTGAGAACTTGACTTTGTGCAGAAAACGGGCACACTGCTTTCCTAAAAGTTTTTCTTCCTCACATAATTATACTTTAAATTCTTAATAGCTATAATTATGGAAGATGGCATTGTCGTGCCTGTAATTTTTCCTATCCCCCTTGGTATTTATTGATGATAAATGGCTTTATGAAAAAATAATGATAATTACCTTGTTTGGTTGTATATCAATATAGTTTCAGTTTTTCTTTATTACCACTTATGGAATTTTATGGATTGCCAACATTTAGGTTTTTTATTGGTTTATATTCTCTTGATGATATAAAAAGGGGGAGAGGAATTAACAATAATTTTCTTCCTTCATTTCCTGACACCCATCACACAACTTGCCTCAACTCTGAGACCAATGTAATATGCTGTTCACATGGGAGGTTATCATTTTCACCACTACGTAATTCTAACAATTAGCTACACACCCTAAAATTCTTCTCCCTGGGCTAGTGTCTCACCAAACAGCAAAAAGCTCTTCCCCCACAACACGCTTCACAGAATCGGCACCTACAGCTCAAAACAAAGCTTCTTCTGGTGGGACTGGGGTTTAAAATCTACTAAATTAACTACAAGATCATACAGGAAAGTAGTCTGTGTTCCCCAGATGAAAACCCCATTTGCTTCCCTAAATATCCACAAGAACCATGACAGCAAAAGCTACCTTCCACACAAAAGATATCACCAGCTCTTGGAGAGTTCCCTTCCAAAAGACACTCCCCTTGGATCTCTTCTGAGTTCTCTCTGGAGACTGTCAGCCCTTGAAAGGCTAAGACTACCCATTCCTTTGTTTATCAGTGGTCCTCCAATGGGGTACAACCCACTTCAAATTCTTTATAAAACATAAGCCAAAACAAATCAATGACACAAATGTAAGCAGTCCATAATTTTTTGCAAACAGTGCATTTGGCAGTGTTTTCACAAGGAAGTGAAGTCTGTGTCCTTATCATCAAGAAGAGGAATGCTATAAGCACTTGTGGTGCTTGATGTGTAAGTGAGACTATGTTAGGAGGGAGAGGAGCACAAGCAAAAGGGCATCAGACCCCATCTGCCCAACCTTAGGCCATGTTTTCAACCTCTTTCTACCTCTCTTCCTGCAAAAATGATTTCAACAACACCTGCAACTCAGAATTGTTGCAAAGATTTAACGAGTTAAACATCTGGCACATACTTATTGTTTAATATGTGCTATTAGCTATTTTCCATTCTTGTAGCTAAGTAGTTCTCAAGTGAGGCAATTTTGCTCCACAGGAGACAGAAATGTCTGGAGAAATTTTTTGTGATCACAACTTGAAAAGATTATGCCACTGGTACAGGACAACCCCCAGAACAAGAATTATTAGACCCAAAATGTTAACAGTGACAAGATTGAGAAGTTTTGTTCTAGACCAGTGTGAAATAATTATTACATTCTTGTTGTTTATTCTTCATATAGCCTATCTTTTTAAATAAGCAACTATTTATTGAGAATCAAACATGTGTAAAGCTCTGGCACATCCTTTACCATCTTGTATATTTCCTTGTCTGCCACTCACTATTTTCCCAAAGCAACTCCCATCCTCAAATATTGTCCAACCCTATGAATATGAAGCTTTGGCTTTCCCTTTCTTCTCAATACTGTTCTCAGCAGCCCTGAAGACATGCTGTACATCAGAGCAAAGACCTGTATTAATCAACAATTCTAAATATAGCAACAACAGTTTGAAAATCAAAGAATGTGCCTTGGGGACATCAATATTTGCATGTTCATAATAAATACTTAACTACACATCTGTGCAATGTTCACCATAGTTGGGGGGGAAAAGAACATTTATGTTGATTTTTGTCAACTTCCACAACTCAAGTATCTTAAGTGCTAAAGAAATGTAAAACTGAATAGTTGTAAAGATAATTTAAAATATATTTATAATATGTACTTATAAATTGGAGACATGCTTGATTTACCCTGAGGTTTTTCTAACCATCAATTAGCCTATACCTACCTGCCCCTTGGGTCAGTGGAATAATTTTCCAATCTGTGCATTAAACATCTACCTCTTTTCTATCTTTTGCTTACCTCTACAACTTATATTGACCCCAGAATTAACACTCAAGACTCAGTTTCATGATTTTTATTCTTCTCTGTATACACTGTACATCTGTATGAGCATATCTTTCTATGTGCAGAAGCCCTTAGTTATTATTTATTGTGGGTTTACAACATGCCATGCCCTACTCTAAGTACTTTGTAGTCACACTCTCATGTCATTGTCACAAACCCCTACAGATTAGACAGTATCCCCTAATATTTCAGGGGAAAAAAATGAAGGTTTAGAAACGTTAAGTAATTCAGCAAAGGTCATACAGTGAGAAATAGTCAGAATGAGCGTTCACACCTTGAGTGTCTGGTTCCAAAATCCATATTCTTCCCCACTGCACATATTGGGGGGAAAAGGACCTCCATCTGGTGAATGCCCTTTTGTAAAAGGGTAAGCAGTGGAACATTCTTTGACTCAACAAATCCACCTCAAAGAAATGCTAATCCACAAATGCTAGCTCATATGCAGAAATATATATGTAAAAAGATACTTACTATTGCATAATTTGAAAAGGAGAAAGGGTAAACAGTCCAAATAAGGGATGTAGACCCATGCTATGCAATGGGGGAATTCCATACAAAGTAGAGGGAATGTTTCAAAGAGAGTTTCACTTACCCTTTAACCATTCTTCCTTCTTCCTTAGTAATAAAATCCTGATTTTATTCTGGGTGGCACTACACCCCACTAAAAGATTACATTCCCCAGCCTGCATTGCAGCCAGGGATAGTTGTATGCTGGTAAACATTTTACAGTCAGCTCACTCTTCCACCAATTTTTATGACATAAATTTTCCCACTATCACTAACTTCAAATTACCAAGTTGAGGTCAACTGGCTTACTATCACTAACTTCAAGTTACCAGGGTAAGGTCAACTGGCTCACAAAAACTCCTGAGAATGTAACAACTGGTTCTTGAAACCAAGGATAAGCCAGCTCCAACACAGAACTGGCTAGGGGTGAGCAGTAAGAATATAAACAAATTTCTCCTTCATTAAAAATGGGACAAAGAGCAAGCATGCACTTTTTCTTTTCTTCTCCCCTCCTTCCTCCTTCCTGCTTGGAATTCAGATGATATGACTGGAACTCCAGCAGCTACTTTGAGCCATGAAGCAACATGGAAAATTATGGTGGTGCAAAAAGACAGAAGATACAGGAAAAAAAAAAAAGAAGCTTTATCTCTGCTGACCTCATGAAGCTAATATAAAATCCTTCACTGATGTACCTCTGGGCTCCTCTCATTGGAAAGAAAATAAGTCACTGCTGTTTTGGTTTTCTGTTACATGCTACCCAACTAATAGAGATCTTCAAGCTTTGCTTTCATATCTTTATTATTTGTATCGTTTACAATGAAAAGGTTTTATTCCAGTATTATTTTCAAATTAAAAAGGCAAAAAGTAGTTTTTAAGAGTCAAGAGGTTGGGCCCTTCAGTGTTTCCAAGTTGCCAATTCTTACAATGGTATCCATAAATCATAGGGGTGGGGTGAACCAAGGGAAATCATAGGCCCGGCATACAAATGGATAGTGCAGGCATGTTCTGAAAATGAAAGGGATAGACTGGAATCCACCTAAGTTCACAAACTGTCAAAAGATTTCTGACCAAATAAGATTCAAAGGATGCCTGGAATAAGGCTTGGGTAAAACACACAACAGGTGATGAAGAAAGCACAGGATGTACTATAGGGCTGACATCGCCAATCCCAGAAAACTCTCATGAAGCCTGCCCTATAGAGAGGGAAAGCAGCAAGACTCCATGGCTCACAGCAGAGGCTCCACAATTAAGGTGTCCCAATCAAGGGTTCCCCAGATGTTGTCACAAGAAGCAGAAGACAGAATATTGCACGCCAAGCATGGATTGAATCAAGAAAATACAGGAGTCACTCGAGTCTCTGGACCCAAAGGTACTGTCAAGGAGGATAGCCATCTAGTGGTCAGAAAAGTCCTCAGGAAGAGCAAAGACAAATCTAATGGGGTCTTCATGGTTATATATTTCCAGGGGGTCACAAAGATTATTCTGAGAGTGACACATTGTAAAATGAACCACTGTGTGATTCTTCTACCTTGTCTTACACAAAATAATTGCCACGTTCATTTAGATCGTGTCTTTGCAGACTATATCAAGTCACCAGGCTCTAATACATCTTATGTGCCCAAGAGTGGGGTATGTGCCATGGAAAAGGTGCTGAGCATAGACCCCTATCCTTGAAGATACTTCAATCTAAAAGAAAAATGAGTTGTGCCTAGATAAAAATATCTAGAGAACCTCCGTCTAGTTTCAAGCATCAAGTATATAGTCAAACATTAATGGTTAATTCAAGAAGAAAAAGCAAAGAGAAATGTAAAAGCCATGCAGAGGATACAGATCAGAAAGATATGGGTCTTCAGTCAGGCCCTAAAGGATAGATATCATTTTAGCCAGAAAAAAAAAATTAGAAAGAATGTATTCCATACTGGAAAATGGAAAATATTGGGTGCTGAACAAATATATTTCCAATAATAAAAAAGAAAAGTGGGGAGGAGAGAAGGATAATATTGAGCATTCATGGGTAATAACATTAAAGAAGAAATAGTATAAATTGTTCATTCTTTCATTCATAAATTCAACAAACATTAAATGCCTGGGCACTTGTTCTAGGGCTGCAAATACCAAACTAAGGGGTCCTGAACAAAAGGGGGCTCCTGGAGACTAACTAACAGGCTTCTCCTACTCATTGGAATCAATAAAAATTCACATTTTTCATACTGTCAAAATGGGAAGATGTTATGAGAAGAAGCAGTTCAGAAAATTCTAAGCCTCAGCAGCTCATAACTGGGCAAAAAAAAAAATACAGATAATCAACCTGAGAATAACAAACCTGTCTTGTGGGCTAAGTAAGATATCCCTTCTCCAACTGAGTGTAAAACTCAGCGAAGTTTTTACCCATCAATGTCCCAGTGTGCCTTGAGCATTGTGTATACCAAGTAAATATTTACTCATGACCCCTACTCCTTGTCTGCAAAAGCCCAAGCAGGGTTAGGGCTAGGGTTGGTCAGTCGTCCCAGGTGCCAGAGAATTAGAACCTAAGGCTAAGTGTATGACATGTGTCCCCTGGGAAGTGGTGGCAGATTTTTCATGGTGGTTGATGAAATGGAGGGCAGGGGTCAGAGATGCTTACAGCGAGAAGCATGTAATGGATATTGGTATTTAAAACAGAAAGCAGCACTGGCCTTAAGTTAATGTTTCATATCCAATAAAGAAGGCTAAATATCTATCGTTTTGATAGATTGCTATAAATGAAACATTAGAGGGGCTCTTAAATACCTTGTTTCAGATCTTCATTACATGAAATTAATCTTGAGCAGACTATCACACCCAATATGACTGGATTCCATTAAGTAGCCAGTTAGACAATATAAGCTATGCTTTGTCTAATAAGGACAGAATCAGAAAGGAGTTTAATAGCACAATTTCATCACTTCTGCAGCCCATGAGCTCTGTAAGCCAGAGCGGCAGAGAATGTTTGCTAGAGACTCTCAAGGTAGCTGTTACACCCCTGGAGGAGATATAGGATAATTTCATGGTGTCTTCTAAAAAGCAACACAATGACCATGCTTAGTGTTTAAAATAGAATTATCAGAGCTGAAACTGGAGAGATCACGAATCTCCATCCTTGGCTCACTCGAGAACAGTGAGACTGTTGCTCCCTCCAGACCCCTCTGAGGACTTTCACAGAATCATCAAAGTTGGTAAACATGTACGTACATTGTCTTGCAGCAACTCTTATCATTATGCAGAAGGATACCAAAAGTTCAAAATGGAATAAATTCAGAAGATAGAAAATGAGAAAACCACAAAACCCAAATACAACTAATCTTGTCACCCAAAAACAAGCCTAAGAAAAAATGCAAACCTCCAAGAATGGAAAGAACTCAAATATCTAAGGAACAGAGGCCCTCTCCTGACAACACCTGCTAATTTATACCCGTTCATGTTACACACATTACAGAGGCTCCTACATGTCTATACCACACACCCATTACCAGAAACTGACGTGGACTTTACTCTTATAAGAAGCACATGGAGAACCTGGGTAAGCAGACCATATTCCTCTAACTCTGGCATTCGATATAGCAAGTAAAGACTATTTACCAGAAGACCATACAAAACCTACTTTACAACAAGTTAAATAGATAATCCATAACTTTTTTAAAAATATAAGCCAGAAAAAAATTATCTTCTGTGTGTTTTGTCCATAAGACCATCTCAATCAGGTTTTGTTCCTATTATGAGGACAGGGTAGAGCAAAGTAGGGCTGCCCTCCAGTTATTCCAACAGCACTGACTGTCCAATTATAGGTGTGGATGTGTCTAGAATCGTCTTAGCTCTAAATTCCTCCAGTAGGAGAAGTTCTCCAAAATGAAGCAAGTATTTCACTGCAAAATACCATTATCATGGACTCCTATATCTAAATATGTTTCTTCTATTGATAGGTTTGACCCACTTGAATTTCAGCAATAGCTTACCTTTCTCAACCAATCATTCATTCATAGTAATCATAGTTAACATGTATACACAATATACTTTTACATGCTTTATTTTTTATGTATTAACTCAATCATCCTAACAACACTATCAGATAGGTACTATTACTATCCCATTTTAGAGGTGAGGAAACTGAGACTTAAGGAGACAATTTTCTATCTAGCCTGCAATCACATAGCAATTAAGTGGAAAATTTGAAATCTGATCCCAGCAATTTGGCTCCATTGGACCTGCTTTTAATCCTAACACGATAATGCAGAGGTTTTACTTGTTCATTCCAAAATTGAACAGTATGAACCCATATAATTCAAACAGTAACAGCAAGAAAGAAAAAAACATTCTAAGTGTTTTGGGCCACATTTCTCGCCTATTCCTTCTACCTCATTCCCTAAAGCCCTATTACTCAGCAATTAGGTATTTCCTCTGCCCCCTTAAAACATGTTTCTGATATAAAAAAAAAAATTTAATGGCCATAAGCAATCCCAGCAAGCACAGGAGTGACAGAAAACAGGAAGTTAATTGTTTATTTTGACCATCTGGGTATGCCCTTGATATTGACTTATCAGCCACTGTTCTAGGTATGGGGCTTTTTGTTTAACTAGAAAAAAAGAGCACTTTCTCACTATTTGCCAGGTAATATGCTAGATGTTTTCACCCACATTATTCTCTTTAACACCAAAAGAGAGCCCACCAAATGTAATTAATGGAATCTTGTTTTTAAAGACAAAGAACAGACTCAAAATGTTAAGTATCATGGTCAAGGATACTCACCTGGAAGTGATGGCATGCAGATTTAAGCCAAAACCTGATCTGAAGCTGAGGCCATTTCTGCGACAGCATGATGCCCTATCCTTTAAAAACAGGATCCAGTCTTTTTTTTTCCTCTGAGCCGTGAGTCTTTTTACAGATTTACTGATTGTTAAATGCTACTGATTCTAGCTAATTCCCAAATTAACTAGATTCCTTTTGGAGCTTGTAAAATGTGCTATATGCTCAACTTCTGAATTTAGTATGCAAGATGATGACCACAGCAGGAAGAATGGTGCAACTTTCTTGTTAGAACAATGCATGCCTAAAAGCCTCTTTTTAATTTCTACCTTCTTTTATGAGGACTACATGAATGAGGACACACCTAGGATACTGCATATTAATTTCAACACAGCTAATACCCAAAATGTCCCACCAATTTACTTTTCGCTGACAATGTTAAAAGAAAATGATTTATGCAGATCAATCATCTCGCTCATCAATTCCTACCCTGACAGCCAGCCTTCATCATTGCTATTTAAAAGGCACTGCTGACAGAAAAGACCGACTCTTTGATTAAGGGCCCTGTCTGGCTAACCTTTTATTTGAAGAATGATTGCCGCTGAGTGACAAATACTTTTCCATTCATTTCAAGGCAAAGATATTGACATTCAAATTCTTGATGGCTACACTGAGCAGATGCCACTGTTGGCAAGAGTCTTGAGAGCAACAGCAGGTACACCATGGCTCTGGGGGCACAGGAAAAAGGATAAAACTAAAATATACATACAGACTCTGGCTAAAGGTTCTCAACGAGAGAAAGCTACGGGTCTCTGGACCAGATCCTCTTTCCGCAGTAGTTACCAAAGAACACCTGGTTGTAGTTTTGCCCCAGTTTTCTTCTTAAAAGTGCCCTTGTGGTTACCTTGACCTGACTTGGAACTGCAGAGGCAGCAAAGACTAAGAGTCAAAAAAAGAGGTCGAGAGCACGCAGTTTCCACTCCTAGAAAGAAACACCTCTCTCTACCCTTAATCAATGATTGCAGCCACCTCAAACTAAAAGTACTGGCTTCCTTTTGGCATCACAGGACCACCATAAGGGACTAAATACAAAGTGGAAGAAGCTTATGAAAAATCACCTATAAAAAACACAACAGAAATATTTTATCTCATATGCTAAAGAAGAAAAAAATACAAGAAAGGCTAGGATTGACAGAAACAGAGTGACCATAAGACACAGAAATAGAGTTTTGTTGTTTTTTTTTTTTAAGGCAATTCTTTTTTTTTTCTAATCCATTTCAGGTAGATTTCTATCTTGGTAGGTATCTCATACATATAATGTAAACATATCCTCACAGCAGGATTGTTTCATTATTTTCATTCCTTAAATGCAAAATTTTACAGATTAAGGAAAGCTATTTGTGGCAAGAGTCATCACAAAGCCTCAAGATTAATCATTTCCAAGTATAAAATGAAAATTCCTCAGCAGGTCATCAGTGATTCCTTTTAAATTTTGCAGCGATGCTGTGTGCAGTTCTCAAGTGCTTGTGAGGGACAGGGTATCAAAAAAAAACTACAGCTCTGATTCTCCAACAAATTCCCACAGTGAGAGAGGCAGGTGACAACCAAGACACAGACAGAACCCTCTCCCCAGTCACCCGAAGGCATAACAGGTGACACAAGAGTAGAGGAAAATAATAGGGCTTCAAAGAGAGAGAAAACCTGAGTTGGAATCCAATCTTTGCTGCTTATTAGCTGAGGAATATGAAACAAGTTACTTTCCCTTCCTAATCCTGTTACACGGGCTATAGAATGTCTACTATACAGAGTTATTTGTGTGTATTAAGAAATATATATTAAAACAGCTTTCCCTTATCTAAACCCCTTTTCTCCTTCTTTCTTTTCTTCTCATCTTTGCTCACTTCTTTATATGAGAGAATAGTCCACAAGAGTTATGGGGGAAAACACAAGATTTACAGTTAACAGGGCTAAACTGTAACTCCTAGTACATATATTCACTATCCACTCAACTACACAATCTTTGGATAAGTTACATGTTGAACCTCCATTTCCTCAGCTTTAAATGAAAGTAGTCATACTAGCTCTATGTCCCTCACCATGTTGTAATGAGATAAATAAGATAATGTGAAAGCACTTTATAAACCTTAAATTTATATAGAAATGTTTGCCATAATTACTGTTGTTTTCAAAAAATGGGACACTCCAACTCATTTTTCTTTTTTCTTATTTATTTCTTCCATCTATATTTCCCATACTGAATAATAAATCAATAGCCAGTTAATTAATCAATAATCATATCATCTCCATTCCTTAGAACTATTAGTAGTTGCCTCTGCAGCTGCTAGAAGTACCAGGTAGAAGTGATGTTTCTTCCATAACAAAAATTTATTGGAGCTTATTATGTATCAGGCATTCGGATGAGAAGGTGAATGAAAAACACAAAATTCAGTCAAGTGGAACAAATAGACAAATAAAGAAATGATTTCAATTTTGCTGCACCATATAAATTAAGTACAAAAAATGCTGAGGAATCCAATGAGGAATGGTGTGACTACCTGAGGAAGTAAGGGAAGATTTCACCAAACGTATTAGTCCTGGATCTTCAAGGGTGAGCAAGTTCTCACTAGGCAGAAAAGGAAAAAAGAGATCATCGAAGAAAAGATAATGCCAGGTAAGAAGGCACAGAAGCCCAAGAGAGATCATATGCTCTGGCAGGGACAAGGGCAAGATCAAGACATCCTGTAAAGGCTGATTCCTTCAGGCAATAGAGAGCTTGAGCTTGAAATTTCTGTGATATGGTCAATTGTTTAAAAACACTACACTGATGAAAGGCTGGGCAAATATTCACTGGGCATCTACTCTGAACTAGAAACTAGGGACACAATGATGAAAAAGACTATCGTAACACTCTCTCTGGGGGTGAGCTAGGTAGTTTTACTTGCTGTCAAGTTATATTTGAGTAGCTGCCCAAATAGGGGCAGGTACCAGCACCTGTGGCTTCATGTCTGGCCTTGGAACCTACCCTTCATACCCATTTTGCAGGTGCAGATTCCTGCTTTTCTGCTTGACCCTACTATTTTCTTTCTATGGAATCTGGTACAACTATGGAATACCCACTTATGTGTTGTGAGCTCTGTCCTCAAGCTTTCTGCCTTCCCTCCATCTTACTAGCCTACTGTTGTCCTGCTTTGACCTGTAGCAATCCTGTGACTAGCCCAACAGCTCCTGAAAATGTCTCTAAAAGTGGGCTCTATTCCAAGTCTCTGCCCCTTGCTCCCTGTATGCACCCCAGTAAAAGTGCAGCAAAGATGACGCTATGTGTTCACCAAATCTTGTTTCACTGTCCTCTTCCTGAGCACACAGAAAGACAACTGACAACCTCTTACAGTTAGTCTGGGTTCCAGTCAATACAGGAAAAAAGCCCCTACCAGCCATAGTCTTTAAAAAAAATCCCAATGCAGACCTCTTTATTAGTTTCCTAGGCTACTATAACAATGATCACAACTTTGAAGGCTTAAAACAGCAGGAATTTATTCTCTCACTCTGATGGACAGCAGAAATCTAAAATCAAGGTTTCTGTGGGGCCACATTCACATGAAAAGCTCTGGAGGGATTCCTTCCTCGCCTCTTCCAGCACCTGGTGATTCAGCATTCTTTGACTGTGGCAGCATCGCTCAAAACTGCCTCTGTCTTCACATGGTCTTCTTCTATGTGTCTGTGTCCAAAACTCCCTCTCCTTTCTCTTGTAAACACATCAGTTTTGGGATTTAAATATACTCTAAATCTGGTATGATATAGGATCCACCTCAAGACTCTTAAGTAATTATATCTGCAAAGAGCCTATTTCCATATATGATCACTTTCTTAAATCCAGGTGAACATGAATTTGAGGGATCACTAGTAAACCTACTGTACCTCCCATGCAACCTTAAAGGCCTCATGATACCAGTGATGCAGACACCAGATGTCAGAGCAGATCCCTGAGGGACCAGCCCTCACTGGGCAAGTAAATGAGCCTAAAACAAAATGTCATGGTGTTAAGCCACTGGGGTTTCAAGCTTAATTTGTTACAACAGCAGAGCTCTCAGCCTGGCTTGGCTACCACTCCAAGCCTCGTGCCCTTGCTCTGCAACCCAAACAGTTTGTGTGCCCGGGGCTAACGTGCAGTGTTTTCATTTGGGTTCATTTTTGCTCAAAAGCCCTTTTCGATTGTTCTCGCTGAATGTCCCAGGAATTTCTCCCAAAGCTTTTGTTGGCTTGGATATGACTGTTTGGGAGGTTTCTTGTTTTCCTCAAGTAGTGTCATTAAGCTTTTGCTGATAATATCGCTGTTTTCTCTACTGATCTCCTGGGAGAATGTGGTGACCAATGAGTCAGCCATTGCTGGCGGGGGCGGGGGGGGGCAAGGAAGTGGGAGAAAGGGGTCAAATGTGGATGTTTTCCAGCTAATATCATCCAAAAGTAAACAAAGAAAAATAGCACCTAGTGTCACTTTCTTACAGAAGTAAAAAGAATACCAAACTTTAGAGTCATGCTGACTAGGGTTAAAATTTCCCAGCTCTGTAAACTCAACAACTATGATACTTTGAAGATTACTTTTTATCACAGAACCCTACTTCTCTTATGATTTTTTAAAGGGGTAAACACCTTATTTTCTACAGGGTAGCTATGAGAATTAAATGGTACTAGATACGTACTTAACTAAGTGCTCCTATCGTAGTAGTTACTGGATATATGTGAATTACTTTTGTTTCTACAGACAGGTCAATTTATTTTCCCTGATATCTTTTTCCCTTCTGGGGCAAGGTGACAGCTAACTCAGTATGAAACCATGGTCTTTAGCACTGGTCTCAATTATCCCCAAGTATTTTCTACCTTTTCTCTAAGTCACCCTACCAGTCTATTCCTTGAAAATGGCTTACAAATTTTAGTAGACAGACTGGCTAATCTCTTCAACCAGCTGAGTTTTGCTCTTAACTACTTTACGAGAGTTAACTTTGATCCTCTGATTAGACTGAAAACTCTCTGAAGACAGGGACTATGTCTTATCCTATTTCTATAAACCCGATAGCAGTCAGCACATATACCAAACTGATCATAGGTGCCTACCCCATACTCACTGATCAGCTATGGAGAAAATGAAGGATGGAAAGTTTTGGTGACTAAGACTGGATCTGGCCTCCATTCACAAATTGAGGGGCAAGAATTAAAGTTAGCTGGTATACTTACAGAGTAGAGGGAAGGTAGTAGAAGTTGAAACACTTAAGAAACAGAAGAGAGGCAGGATTCATCTATATTCTGCAGATTTGATGGATCCCTCCATACCTAAATCAACTAATGGTCTTTCACCCCTTGCCACTTAGATCAGCAAAACTTACTATTATAGTTATATGAATGGGGTTATAATAAAATACATGTTATACATTGCACAGATTATATACATGTATTATATATCAATTTGCAATACATATTTACAGGACTTGCCTTGTTCAAGTGTTTTACCTATATATTAACTCATTTAGCCTTCACAACTCCACAACATAGATGCTATTATTATTTCCAAATTATAATAAGGAAACAAACCCAGAGAGGTTAATTTTCCCAAAATCGGAAAATTAGTAAGTAGGCAAAGCCAGAAGTAAGATTCTGGCAGCTGGTTCCAGAATCCATGCCCTCAGCATTAGATCACACTACTTCTCAAGAGACAGAGGGCAGGGGTGGGGAAAACTCAACCCTGGAAGGTCATCACAAACAGATTCAGAAAAGATAGTCCTTCAATAAAAGCTTGTTACAGGCATAGAAAACTGATCTGGTAGCCACAGATGCACAGAGACAGCCCTATATAAGAGCTGGTGACAACCCACCTTAATGGTAGTAGAAGCCAGATGGAAGCAACCCCCTAAATGAATACCTTTAGTTTGAGATGGGATTAACACCATGTCTAAGGCCCTGAATAGCAGCATCACTTGAAGGCCCAGGAACACATCTCTCTAACAGACTGAAGACAGGATATAGAAGGGATTGGGAGCATTTCCAGAAAGCCTTGATGGGTCTGTTTTGAGTTTTATGACTTTAATGTAGAAACTGCTAGAGGCAAGAGACAGCCAGTTTTTCCCCCAGGCCTACAAAGCTGGGCAACCCATACCCTTTGCTTGTTTACCATTATTGTATAAATCATTTCGGTTTCCTCCAGCTTTGGCTCTCCTCCAAGATAAACAGAGAGTAAACTGGGGCTCCCCATGTGAGGTAGTCATCTAAAGCTGAAAGAGCAATGGTGTTCTCTCCCAGGCTTCTCAGTCCTTGTGGGCAATGTTCCCTCCTCCCTCCTTAAGCATATCGGAATGAGCACTATCTGACAGTTGACTCTTTCATCTCTGTAGCTTTGAAAACCTCAAACATTATATCAGATCTACAACAAAGAACAGGGACTTGAAGGGTTGACAGCATGGCCATAATTAAAGACAACCATCAATAAGCTGCCATGTTAAACAATGCTATGTTATAGCTGCTCCAAAACCAACTGTTTACCTTTCAGACATTTCTATGGAAAGGTTTAAACAGGTGCCGTTTGAATTGTATTAAGATATGCAAACAGGTGATAGGAACTTTTCTTCTAAGACAGTGTAATATACAGCATGCTATTCCCTTGCAAATAGTGTACAATTGATTTACTCAAGAGAAATATTCTCTGCTAAATGATAAGAAAATAAATCCAAATATATCATTGAAAATATTACAGGGACAGTGCCAAAGATGAAATGGGAAAACAATCCAAAATTTTCTATTTTAAGTTCCTTCTGGCCTATGGACCTCAGTTTCTCTCTTTGGAAACAAAAAAAAAAGGAGGTTGCATTTCAAACTTATGTTGACATGCAGAGATGTTTGGGGGATGGATCAGGGTCTCACTTACACAACTATGACCCCACCCCAGAAGATTTCTATAACTTTGAGAACCACTAGACCCAGGTGATCTCTGTGAGTTCTTTCCAGGACCAAAATTTTCTGATTCTCAAGGAAAGAAAAAAGAGGGGGGGAGTAAGTGTCGGGGGGAGCAACGTGGGGGGTGGTAGGCAAAGAAAAAGAAACAAACAAATATACTCTATATTTTTCTCACTGCTCAGCATCCAAACAACATTAAATGAATGCAGTCCTGAGTCAATAAATAATAAATTTTTAAGTAGCTTTTTCTCCACTTCTTGAATTTTGGGTAGGGCTAGCTGTACCAATAGCAAAGGGAAAGAGGTGACACTAAGATGAATTATAAGTCTCCGAAACAACCAGAACTCCTTAGCTGAGTACTCACAGCTGGCTCTGTCCCATTACCTGGATGAGTCTGAAGTAAGTAGAAGAAATTCTCTCCCCACACTTTTCTTCTTCCTAGGACTCTTATGCCAGCTTCATATGGCCTGTGCTTGTCATGTTTCCAGTTCTACCTACATGCTGGAGACCTCTGCAGTTCTCTGGAGCTCCTAAACAGTTAGTCTATTCAAAGACAACCAGGAACTTTGTCTGCCTTGTGAAATGCATAAACATTGAGGTAGGAACAATAAGACTGTTTTGTGGAGCCGCCCAGAGATCCCTTTGTAAACACTGAAGAAGAGACCCCTCCATGAAATCTGAGAGGTTCACCAGCTGCTTATCACCTCATGTGTACAATTCACACATGTTGAAGGTAACCACTGGGCTGGAATCACAGTTGCTGTGCTTCAGGCCCCACATGGCACAACACGACTCATTATGTTGACCACTGGGAATTTTCTGATACCTGAGGATGCAACACTGTGCGAGTAAGTGTAAAGGGTTGTGACTCATCTCTTTGCAGACTGAGTATTTTAAAATTCATAACAAGAAGAAAATTTCTGTAAATTGCAAAAGCTGAATCTGACCTTATTCTGTAAAAATAATATGGAGAATCCTTGACTGATCTAGTCTCCTTACTAGGCCCCTTCCAGTGGGAGCCCCACAAAATCTCCAAAGAGGAAGACCAAACCACAAAGTGTCACTTCTATGAAGGGAGAGCTGATGTCTGGTGACATACAGCTAGTTCTGACCAGGATAGAGCCAAATTAAACTTCGCTTCCTGCCTAAGGCTGCACTAGAGGACACTACCCCCCTGCCCATCCCACCTCCACTGACATCACTCTTGAAAGCCCTGTTTCCTTTTAACCTAGAGAGCTCCATTTTGAAAACAATGACCCTTTATGGAGAGCTTTCATCCCAGCTAAAGTTCTAAAAATCAAAGAGGCAATATGTCTGAGATAGAGAAAGCATCCCTCAAGAATCTGGGAAACTGCCCTGGGTGGTTTGTATTTAGTGATAATATCTTCTTGAACTTATCAAATTGTCTTACTTGCTATTTTTAGAATAAAACCAGATATTAAAAAAAAAGCAAAAACAAATAAAACCATTTGAGATAGGCTACTTGATCACTGGTTTCTTTTTTGAGTTGAGAAACAGTTTTCCAAGCATAGTTATGTTATGGTAATCTACTTTGTCATAAATTGACTATATCCTTCTACTTGTCTGTAAAACAGTCTGCTCCTCATCTTTCTAAGCTTGGCCTGGATACAAAACTTTTAACTTAAAATATGTAACAATATGTCATATCCACCAGAAGATATATGACAGCTATTTCTAAGATACATAATATTATTAATTGTTTTTGAATGTAATTGAACTGTTATGAATCTAAAAGTATAAAAATGACATTCAGCCATCAACAGTTCTTGAAACATTATATACACAAAAGAAGAACTACTAATAAGTCAAATGGTACTCAATTTCAAAATTATATCCTTTGAATCCAAAATGACATTAAGAGAAACAGAAAAAATGTACAAACTTAAAATTGCAATACTTGAAAATATTAAACTTAAGTGTAAGCTAAATTATATTTTTTGTTTGTGTAACTGTCAAACAATGTGCTGTTTCCTTAAACTATTTAAAAGGCTATGGCTGGAGTATGCAAGATACAGACAATTCTGAGCAGAGGAACAAGCAGATATATTTCCATTTACTCTGAGTCAGAATTTACTGAGCGTCTACTCTGAGTTCATACTATATAATGGAAAATAACAACAACAACAAAAAAGATAGAGTAAAAGCCTTCAAGGAGTTAAAACTTACTTATTTAAATGTTTTTAAATAATGACACAAAACCATCTTTGATTAAATTCCCATATGAAAGTTCTGATAAGTAATATGTGGGGCTACAGCAGGTGAGCAGGGTAGCTGAGAGGACTCCACATAAGAGCTAGAATTTTTGCTGGATCTTGAAGACTGAGTCATATTTAGGAAGATACAAAGAAGGCCAGAGGGTATTTACTGTTGGAGAGGAAGCTTCAATAATGGCATAAAAGCTGAGACAAATATAACTTGGGGGAAGAGTAAACTGAAAGGAGTGGCCCGGCCAAAGGCTTAGACCTCAGGTTACTCACAACTCAAGGACATGAAAACATTTATCTGACCCCTTCTTCCCAATCGTTTCTCAAGTCCTGCTCCATCAGAGTCCCATCTGACTCAGAATTCTGAGGCTCCCAGCGTCCCTCTCTCACCAGGCTTGCTCCACTGGACCCAAACTGGAAGGACCCCACCGGTTTCACTATCATATGAGTCAGAAATTTTCTCCTAGC
Organism: Macroglossus sobrinus; assembly: GCA_004027375.1. Taxonomy (NCBI): domain Eukaryota; kingdom Metazoa; phylum Chordata; class Mammalia; order Chiroptera; family Pteropodidae; genus Macroglossus; species Macroglossus sobrinus. The sequence goes on along the minus strand of PVKZ01000155.1, from coordinate 6,932 downwards.
TCCAAGGATTGTGCTCATTTTAAAAACTGATCAAATTGGCTAAAAAATACATGTGGTCACTCCCTTCCCCTACTTAAGATATTAAAAACCTTTCAACTGTAGGCTCTCTACACCATCATGAGGTCAGTATCTTGACCAGGGGTGACCTGGCCGCCTAAGGGACATTTGGCAATATCTGGAGACCTTTTTATTAATTTATATGGTATCTAGTGAGTAGAGGCCAGGGATGCTGCAGAACATCCTACAATGCACATGACAGCCCCCACAACAAAGAATTTTCCCCCAAAATGTCAATAGTGGCAAGGTTGAGATGCAATGAGTATAAATATTTTCTGAACAAATGTATTTTAATAAGATAGAGAACTTTCCTATTTCTTTTTCTTAAACGTGACCCAATCTCATTGACTTCCAAAAAGCTCAACCCAAATTCCAAGGTGCTTTCCAGGGCAAATTTGCCTGATCCATGCAGCCCTGATGATTCTCCCCCACCTTGTTCCAACCCCATAAAAGTAGTGCACTGAGGTGGCGGGTGGGGGCACTATGGCAATGGTATGTGTCCTCCATTTGGAAAAATGATACATCCATACCTACATCCAACTAGAAATGAGAGGATAGTGAAAGCCAAAACATTTTGTACCTTTTCTTTCTGCCTTCCTAAAGCTAGACACACTTTAGATTCTTAAATTTTAATAGAGTGGAAAAACAATATCCAAATATTTGCTATTTGAGTACTTTCAGTTTTGAATGTGCATAGGGAAGCAAGTCATTGATAACTTAAAAAGATTTATTAATAAACTGACCATTTATAACACGGGTACTCACTCAAACATCTCTTCCAAGTAGCATCCAACCCTGATGCTTTTATCAATATTTTAAGCCTATCTGATGGCCAAAGGTTATATAAGCCCCCAGTTGTAAAACAACTGCAAAGTGAAAGAGAAACTTCTTCAGAAAGTGTGGGGTTTCATGAACTCACTGAAGAGATGTTGGAGAAACACTCAAATTACTCATACTACACTGAAAACCACCAATTTTGTATTCTTATTAGACAGGAGAGTTAGCCTAGGAAAGTCTCCCACCTTTATGATAAGGCTCCAGAATTTTTCTTTAGTCCCTTACTTAACCCTCTCCCTGCAGCTCTGGAATTTCTCCCTTGTCCCTTACTGAGCTCTCTCCCTGTTTTTATTTCAAGGGTGAGACTCCAGCAGAGAAACAAGAGGACAGGGAGGCAGGATGGATAGCCTTGGGACACCCCCCCCACCGCCACCCCCAAGAAAACAAAAGCCCATAACTCAGACAGCCAGGACAGACTCTCTCTGAGCTGCCCTACTTTTCTCTTAAGTTTGTACTTTCATTTTAATAAACCTTGCACTTTCCTGCTTGCTGTTTGTAGGGCCCTTGAGTTCTTTCTCACAGCATAAGACAAGAACCTGGCCACCAGAGCATTGGGTCAGGGTACTTCTTTGGACTCCCCCTCCAGCTCTCCGGCATCACTTAGACCAATTTAAAAAGATAAAATGAAGAGAATAACAAAAGGAATTTTATAAAACTGATTTGAATATCAAAGGATTAAGAAAGGCTCTTATAAAATTGTGCAGACACAAACAACTCATAATTGTACAATAAAAGCAAATATGAAGTAAAAGATGATATATAGAGTACTGTAAGAATATAATTTTGTCAAAAAAATTATGAGAAAAAATTAACAATTGAATTTTTTGTCCTAAGAATTCAAACATTGTAACAACCACAACTAAAAATGTTTTTAATATAAAATATATATATAATTTTGAGTTTGTTTTCAAAATTAAATCCCAAACATTTTTCCTCCTACAATTTGCTACTACAATTTTCTTGCAAGTTGATTTCACCTTAGGTGATCCTTTTCCCATCATACCATGCTGAGATCCTGACTACCAGAAGCAAAGCAGAACTCTAAAACAGGCTAAATCCCTCTCCAGTCTTGCCTTGTTGCCAAACTTACCTTTCCCACACCTGGTGATGCTAAATAAAGGTGCCCAACAACCTCCCCTGCCTCTCTTTGACAATCACAATTGCCTTGCAAAACGTACAGACTAGAAGGTATAAAGAAAATCTGAAAGCAGAAACAAAAGGCCCTCCAAAGTCATACCCAAATCCCATTGCTCCTAGAATAAAATTCCAACTCCAACCAGTGCCCACCAGACTCTGAGTAATCTGGCCCCTGCATGCTCTTCGACTTCATCTTAAACCTCTTTAAGTCTCTTCACCTTTTTAACTAACCAGCCAAAAGGATCTCTCTGGTCCTCAAACTTTTCAAGCTATATCACACCTTGTGGCCTTTGCACATGCTACATCCTGTCTGAAATGTTCTTCCCCGGTTCCTTCCATTCTGGTTTATGAGTCTCAGCATAAATATTTCCTACTGAGATGATTTTTCTCACCAGCCTATTTAAAGTACTCTCAATACTCTACATATACTTAGAATATATTTTTTAAAACTACTTGTTAAATGGATGAATGAAATAATATATGGATAGATGGATAGATGGATGGATGGATGGATGGATGGATGGATGGATGGATGGATGGATGGATGGATGTTCCTCTGTGTAGGAGAGTCAATCAATATCTTCTGTCAATAGCCATTATTCTGTAAGGCCATTTTCCAAGCAATTGTTTCTCTCCCTTGAATCATTTGAGATTGAATCAGTGAATCCAGAGCTAGGCAGGAAAGAGCCTGATTAAGGTCACTGCACCCACCCCCAGGGATAATTCTCTATCATCCATTTTCTCATGCTTGTGTCAAGTCTTTGCTTCCAGTCCCTCCAGTGTCAAGGTTTCTCTTACATCCCCACAGACACATTCACACACTTTCTTTATTTTGAAATTTGTCCTGATTTTCCCACCCTGAATTCCTCTCTGCTTAACTTCACTTCATTACTCACAGCAATCTCCCTCTGGACTACAGCAAATGACAACTTTGTGGAACTCACTTTCTCCTCCTGGCTTTTCCCAACTTCCCAATTCCATACCCTATTCCTTGATGAAATCACATGGTATGAGACTCATGTGAGAAGAGTTTACACAAATGTTCTGAATTAGAATTCAGTCACCACCAGCCTCACCTCACCCATGCCCCCTGCCTCATCTATCATTCACTTGCACCTCCTTCCCTCCCCAGATCCACAAGGCCAATCTGTCTTTATTTTCTCATTATGCAATTCTTTCAAAATATTGTCCTATGCTTGAATATAAACAGCAAGTTTCTGGAAGGCTACAGAAGAAGTTGTGAGGTGATGGTGGCTTCTGGGGAAAGGAGGATTGTGGAAGAGTAGGCTTAATTTTGATAATAGTTTTTTGAGTTATTTGCATTTTTAACTGTGTATACAACTCTTTCAATTGTGCTAAAACACGCATAACATAAAATTTACCATCTTAACCACTTATAAGTGAACAGTTCAGTGATACTAAGTACATTCACATTGTTCTACAACCACCACCATCACAGATACAACTTTTTCCACTAATATTTTTTAAATTAAAAGTTTAAAAGTAAAGTTCTTGATTAAGTAGCTATACAAGACAAGGGATAGGACAAGAACAATAATGGTATGTCTGTCATGAGTAGTTAAAAACAATCATCAATGTCAGCCACTTTCAATGTATTAAAAACTTTAAAATATAGGGTGACAGATACTCTATAAAAATAAAGGGAGAAAATAAATAAAATACAAAAAAAAGTTTTAGTAGGGCTTTCCCACACACACACATTCTTGAAATAATGATGGACCAAAATAAGTAAGTATGTTTTCAGTCAAATATAGAGAACAGACATCTTAACAAACCAGAATTATGGCTATCACAGCAGTTTATGAAGAAAATTATTAGCTTTATTACTACAAAAGTAGTTTGAATAGGAGTCTTCCAGCTGTTAAATTTGATCATCAGAACACTGCCAATTTTCTCTGCCACATAATCTTTTTGTGCAGTGGGGAACTTGTTGCAATTAAGGGATTTTCTCACTTCTTAGTAATTCTCAGATTTGCAAGGTTTTTCTTGTAACAATCCAAGTAGTAGTATCATACTCAGCTTCTTTTATATGATTTTATAACTTGCTGGAAATGGCAAGAACTGCCACATATGAGGATGATTTTGTAGATCTCTAGTAACTGTACTCAAAGCTAAATTTTCCCGATCTGACAGCAGGAAGGCTGAAGCAAACCTCTAACTGTAGTTTCTGCAGTCAAAACTCCCTCAAATCCCATATGACATCAAATGTTATAGGACATACACACTTTGCCTATCCCTGATGGGTTCTAGCTTCCATTAAATCTGACTTCTCTTTGGAATAAGTGTTCTTTCAACACTGATATCTCACTTCTGGATTGCAGGCATTGGCTGGTTCAAGGAAGCCTAGAAACCTGAAAAAGAATGTCTAGACCAGTTATATTTAGTATTTTTTTTTTTAAAAAAAAGGCCTCCTAAAGCATTTTTAGCTTGCAACTCACAATGGTACCTACATATTTGTTCCAAATCTATCTCCCTCTTTCTCTTTCCCTCCCTCCCTCGCCTCACACACAATCACATTCTTCTATAACACAGTTGCTTTCTACACTAAGGAACCCCAAACAGCCAGCTAGCTATCAGAATCAAATACTCTGACATAACAGTAGTCTTTTCTAGGTTGAGTGAGGTTAATTTAATATAACAGAAGCTGAGAATGAGAGCCCACAATCAGTGAATAGGAACAAAATTTTGATAAATATCTGGGTATCTGACTTTAACTCAATACTCTGAAAATGGTATGGAGCAGAAATGAAAAGTAAAAGCATGTTGTAAGGAATAAAAAACTAGACTAGTATCTGAGATATCCACATTCAAATCTCAATGTCAATGTTTACTAGCTGAATATTTTTCTTAAGTTACAACTTGAGAGTTCCCTTGCTATTTAATGGGTAATAATTACCCATCCAATGTACAAGTTTCTTATCGGAATAAAACAATGCACAGTGGAGAAATTACTAAGGATATGTATATAATAATTTGCCCTTTTGCTGTCCTTTAGAGGTCTCTCCTATAAAGTATATCAATAAAGGGAAATGGGCTGCTCAATATTGATGCCAATCCAGGTTCTGGAAGTGGTTAGATGCCAGCACCAGGGCCTTTAGATGCCATATTAGATTCCTATTACTGCCATAACAAACTACCACAAAAGTGGTAGCTTAAAAACAACAGAAATTTATTACCCCCAAAGTTCTGAAGCCCAAGATCTGAAATCAGTGTCATTGGGTCAAAATCAAGATGTCAGCTGGGCCACACTCCCTCCTGGACTCTAGGAGAAAATCTGTTCCTTGCCTCTCCTAGCTCCTGATACCTGCAGGCACTCCTTGGCTTGTGGCCACATCACTCCAATCTCTAAGACCAACATCTCTACATCTGCTCAGTCTTCGAATTCCCTTCTCCTTTGTGTGGGGTCAAATCTCCCTCTGCCTCCCTCAGAAGGATACACATAATTGCATTTAGGACCTACCCAGATAATTCATAATAATCTATGATAATCTTCCCATTTCAAGGACCCATGCTTAATCACATCTGCAAAGACATTACCACACAAGGTAATGCTTACAGGCTCCAGAGATTGGAACATATCATCTTTGGGGGTCCATTTTAAAGTCTACCATAAGTACCAAAGACGTAAAACACAAGCTGATCAAAAAAAGAAGCTATCTAATGACTTCTTAAAATTTCAAATTACTCCTTGAAGTAGGAATCACATTAAACTTTTGGCCTAATTTATACTGGGATATGAATGAATGATATCTGACATTAAGACAGAGTCATTAAACGAAAATAAATTTGGTTTAAGGAAAAAAACAGAAATATTCTGGTAGGTGAGCCTACCAGAATACCCTAGCAGGTGCATGAGGACCATGAACAAGGCAGTGGAAAAGCATATGACTCCCAGAGAGGACTGGAAAGAAAAAAGCTGAAAAACTTCCCTCTCATTTCCCACTTTAGCTGCGAGCCATCCCTATATATAGACCACAGGGAAATAAGAAACCCTGCCTACCAAACGTCACTCTGGCAGTTCAATCTTTCATTCCTCAACAAATGCTCATGAAGCACATACTATGTACTGGGCACCACCCATAGCACTGGGGATAGAGCCATAAGCCATACAAGAAAAAAATGTTTCCCTTCATGAGGCTCACACCCTAGTGAGAGTTAAGTCAATTTGATGCAGCAACTGTCTATAAAGGACCTATTATGTATCAGATACTTTGATTCACATGACAACATCTATTCCTGAGCCAAATCCTTTTCAAAGGTAAGCTTGTAATATTTCCAAGAAAATGGCCTTGTATCCTCTGAGGTGGACACTCAATGCTCCAAATAATCTATTCTACTGAAGGTCAGTGCAGAAGCCAGGAACACTTAGACAAGCCCCACCCTGGGGAAGGGTGGGGAAGAGATATTTTTTAGGATATGGTGTAGTCCCTGGAGCTACTATCTTCTACTCTCTTCTCACCTTGTCAGCCTCACATAACGGATTCTGAGAGCTCCTCCTGTCTATCTGATTACATACTCCATGCTTCCCACAGGAGGGCTGCATGATTAAGTGGCATTCAATCTTCTCAGCTGGGTGATGTCAGGCTCAGCAGCATCACCACACAGAGTGGGCACCCCAGTGGTTGGAGGGGGAGCAATTCCAAGCAAGTGAAGAATAGGGATGCAGGGGCGGAAGAAGAGAGGGAAAGGCAGCTCCTTTTCATTCTGTACGTGATCTTCTCTGGGTCCCATAAATTCCTCTGCCCAGTATATTTCACTCAGCTGTCTAAATGAGGTTTGCTCATATAGCCACCACTGTGCACAATCGATCACGCCCTTCTGAACAGAATGTTAATTGCGTGCCTCTCCAAAAAAAAAAAAAAAAAAAAAAAAAAAAAAAA